>CABFVZ010004393.1:0-50156 GCA_902151445.1 Timema monikensis
TACGAAATTCGTTATGACAGCCGATGACTTTCGTTCAAAACCATCGATCGATAGTGCGAAAGAAAAGATACAGAATCCCAGTGCAGGTGTGGTCTTACATTCACTCTAATCACTACTTTTTAAACCTCTGGCTCTATTGCGATATACAATACTAAATTTGCTCTAAAGTCAGCCGGACTAAACGTACCTCAACTTAAAACGTGCTCAATGCAAATGTTCATATCTGAAGGGAAAGAATATTATGTAAGTTTCTAAATTATATAAGAAATATATAGCATTAGTGTCTAAATCTCTGCCCTAACATACTCCAAACAACTTATATGGGCATTTATTGACTATAATTGTTTCTAGTCTCCTAAACCCTCCCTCCCCCCTGAATGTCAGCACTGGTATTAAGGGGGCCACCCTGTTGGGCAAGAAATAGCCGTTCAGACATTCAGCTATAATGCTATAAATGTGGTTTACGCCAAAATGAAGTAGACAGATTCCAACAGGGCTCCTTTTCCCTGGAGCCCTATATTTTGAGTTTAATTAATAAAAAATATGTAAAAATGTAGAAATAAGCTCAATTTCAATGACTTTTTAAATTATTTATGGAGCCATAAAACTAAGCTCTATGAAAAAGAGCCCTATATCTAGCATTCCTTAAACTAATACAGTAGTTTTTTTATAAGCTTACAGCAGAAAGCTTCGAGAATTATTTTTATAGTTTTGAATGAAGTTGTTATTTTTCTACTGGAGAGTGCCGCATCCACTTGGTTGTAAGAGAGACAAAGAAGAGAGAATGATTAGCTTTTATGTGCATGCCCTCTTTCATTCTACTATTTTCTTGGCGTTGGTTGTTCCCTCTGGCGAGTCGCAGAGAACAAGGCTCATTGTCTGGACCAATGGTCTCTATCAAATCCAAGTGAGTTTAAAACCCAGCAGCCTTTAGAAACATGTTTGCTTAGTTTAATTAGTTTTAATTTTCGTACCGATCATAATAAATTGTCCAGACTATACACATTTTAATCAACCTACAGTGAGTAAGAGATGATGATGGTTGAATTTAGAGGACATGTACTCGCATTTTTGGGGAGGTTGGTTGGGAAACTAATTAACAAAATCACTGTGAATACAGCCGACTGGGCTTCGAGTTACGACCTCCCCTTCACTGGCAAACTCTACCAGACGAGCCTAGTGTAGATTCCAAGTGCTCACCAATGTGGGTCTATTTTATCTGATCCTATAAATCAAGAATTTTAGTGTTTTTCTAAACATTTCGAATAACAAAATCTAATTAGAAATATTTCAGACAGTTATATGTCCTAGTTTCTCCTAAGAAAATGGTTTGAATTTGATGTTTCAATTCCAACCAATTATTGTTAACTAGCATCATGCCGCTTTAATAAATATAACTGTTTTATTCCGTGTTTCATTCAGGCTTTTACTGAGTAGACGATATTTGTACTGGACTAGCCCAGTATATGGTACTTATATGATAAGATGGAAAAGCGGAATATTAAGCTGAAAGTGTGTATACTTATATAAATTATGCTATAGAATAATAATCCATCTAGACTCTAGCTCCACAAAATCCAAGTTGGGGAAAATCCATTACGACGGAAAACTGCCCACCATTATTGAATTTATGATTTTTCTAGTACAGTGGCTGATCGTATTTGTCAATTTCTTAAAGTGTACTTTTGAAAATAACACAAAATTCCCATTGCATTGTTTCATATTTGACACAAAAAAACGCCAACATTTTAATAAGCATGTGCGACAATTCAAACTTCCGAGCCACTAGCGAGAAACCAACTCTAATCTACAGATAGCAAGTCTTTACTCTAATGACAGTAGCTGGGGCGTTTGCTCACTCCACGCCACACCGCGAGATAGTATTGTGATATCAATTAACCTACTTTCCTCTGATTGGCTGCTATAAATAGCCTCCTTCCCCCCCATGACCTACTTTCCACATCCGTTTGATTCCCCCACACCCTCATTTCCCAGGTGCTGATTACGTTCTCTCCCTACCACCCCCTCGCCTACCAACCCCAGACATGTTGGTTCTTGACGATTAATTATTAATGATTTTTAATTAATTATTGCTAATTAATTATTGGCTAGGATTGAGGTGTTGGAGTTTTTATTCATTAATTAGGGCGTTGTAGTCTATTTGGGGGGAGCATGAGGCCGCAGCACGAACCTCACGCTATGGCGTCGGGGGTAGAATGAACATTGGTTCCTCCGTCACAAGACTCTATCGGACTGTCCCAGAACAAGCAGCACGAACCTCTCGCTATGACTGTCGGGGATAGAGTGTGATAAATGGTTCTCCCTGCTTTGAGACCCCCCTCATTAGAGGTATGTGTCGCAACCCAGGCGCCAGTCTGGTGGGTCGACAAGTCAGGACGAGAATAGATCATGACATAAGCAACCTGGGTTTTAACTGGCGCCAGTATGTCAGCCCTACAAGACGAGTTGAAACAAGAATAGATATTGAGGTCATTGACCCGGGCAACGGGTTTTCCCTGGCACCAGCTTGGCGGGCAGACAAGACAAGTTGGGACTCGTAAGGGACAAACAGTAAATAAAACACAGATATTACAAATATATATATTTATTTAACATTTAAGACATCACAATTATACATTTTTACAGGAATGTCTCATATATGCGTTCATACGTTTTTCAACAGTGTCTTTTAGATGCGTTAGTAAAATTGTTTTTAGTTCACAATCCAGCATGTAATAGTCCAAAACGACGACTTGAAGTGTATAGTAGGTAGCACTGATAAGATCCAGGTTTTTTATGTGCGTTTCCACTGTTCTAGGTCGATGACATCCACCGATTCTGTTAGCGTATCGCATACATCCACGACGAGTGTGTCGATAAAATCGTTGCAATAGTGGGCGACGGGTGTCTACCACATGTCCCGTCGGTCGATGGCGACGTCGATGAGGTCCCACACCTCACTAAGACGCGCCCAGCTAGGTGCTAGATAGGTGACCCGTTTGAGTCCGGCGTCTTGTTTCTCACAGATGACGACCATACGGTCACCGCACATTCGTCTCAAAGAGATTTCATGATTAGTCAGGCTAATCTTCTGAGGAAGTTGCGTGTTGCTGAAAAACTTTTATATGACATACTGGTATCTGCCCAGTTCTTGCCACTCTGTACGGTTAAACACCACACAGTTCCCTCCACATTATTCTAGCTGGACATAGGGCGTAAAGTTGTTCTTGACGAACATTCCGACGATGACTCGCTTGGCGTCGACTCCATCCAGCGGGAACAATGTGTTGAAAATACTGGTGATGGCGAGTGGCATCACCGGCTTTGCTTTGCTACCGCAAACGTCTTGACATTCCATGCTGTTTAGCTGTTAGGGGCGGCACGTCACCGAGACGCCCCTTTTATAGGCGCACGCCGCGTGGACATGACCTCTTGAAGGGCGGCATGCCCCTACAGTCTTGAAAAATCTATTGTAATATCTCACCACCTTAGCGTCATTGGCTGTATGATTGGTGGGCGAGAATAGGCATTGGAAAGTTTTCAGCAGAATGTTCTGGGCGCGATAGAGAAGGTACATATGACAGTAATGGCAGCAAACGTCTGAGGCGATTCTTTGAAGTTGTAGCGTGCTATGGGACGTGCGAAAAGTGTTTTTGCGTATAAACGCCAAATGTGACTTTATACGGGATGGAAAACCATAACTGAGAAAGTATTCTCCCACGCCGTTCTTGTCGATAAAGATGGCGACCCAATGCGTCCCAGAATTGGTGTGCGGATTGGTGTTGTTGACTAGAGCGGCAGGTCGTGCTATTCTTGCGGGTAGTTGATCAGCAGGGATAACACCCGACCGTACAGAACGGAACCACGGGTTTGTTTTCAGCGCACGTCTTATGGTGTGCATGTCCATCTTCAATCATCTAATCTCGAAGTCCCCGGACGATAGAGTCCGAACAGAAGTTCCATACAGAGCTATGTGCCATGCACATGGTGCGGGGCAAATTAAGTGTTTTAAGTGACGAACAACCTCTGTCGTACAAATCTACGATGGGTGTAGACGTGTATTTGACTAGAAACCTTTTTATTTTCTGACCCATTGACGTAGACGGTTTCTGCACGCGTTATGGCACGGGAGATGAGGGATTCAAGCAGGCTGTAATCCACATAAAAGCTATCCCAAGGAATACCGTAGAGATTGTTGACTATATAGTAAGCTTTCTTTTTGGTATCGGTGGGAAGTTCCTCGATAGCGTATGGGGGTTTTAACACCCAATGTTAAAGTAATTTGCCGCATACAGATAAAACACTCAGTTCCTTGACGATAAACTCTTTGTTGTCGTCGATAAGCTCTAGAAATCCACAATAACGTCCATGGCTTAAATAAGGGTATAAGGGGCTGGAAGCCGTTTATATTATCTTCCATAATCGGTCACGACGTTTCTGTCCTTGTCAATGGTGATGATGTTGGCAAACTCCCCGTACACGATACAGTTGACGGTTTTGGTGAGATCCAGGGTGAAGCTCACTTCGATGCTCAGAGAGACGTGCTTCGTCAAATTCCAATGCAAGGTCATTTGGGCTGACAGATTATGTGTGAGATCGAAAGCCATGAGATGATATCCCTTGGCGAAGGCTTCTCGTGTGATGTCACTAACATCGTTCATGAAATGGATACCCGTTCCAGAAAACAATGTGTGGTAGGAAAAGACATAGTGTCCGTTTGAAAATCGGGCTGTAGCGGTGTCGATGGCACTTCTTCACCGTCCACGTACAGCGAGAAATGGTTCATGCAGTAGGTTTTAAAGTTGAACGGGTTCTCGGTGGCGTCTTCCTTGAACGCGGTGTTTGATACAAGTATCACGATGCATCGTTTGGGTAACTGTCCGGTGAATACGTTGTCCAGTGATTTCTCTTGCACGCCCATAGGAATAGTGAGTGTTTTTACTTCCACACGTGTGATGGGATAATTTGCAGGGCTGACGTTTAATGCTTTGGCATGTGCCAACAATATAGAAGGTGCTACTTTGACACGTCGCAATAGAAGGCCGGCTTCAGCGATGTGAACCTTAAAGTGAGGTAGTTCAGGGACTGCCATAAGACTAAACCCGTCACTGGAACGGACCTACTTGACTCTGAGTTCGGTGCCGTTCAAAAGGTATTTCTCTTGGTTAAACACGTCACCGTATAGATACCCCAAAAGATCCACCGTCTTACGTTTTGTGGTGTGTTAGCGACGGGCCTCAAATACCCTGTTGCCGGCGTTAACCTCCTCAAAGGTTCTGGGGGTGTCTGCGAACCACAGACCACAAGTCAAATGCGTTCTTTTGGCTTCGCTGTTGTAATTGAGCAGCGTCTCAATGTACGCTCTCTAGGCATACGTGTAGCTGGGCCGTGAGACTAATTTTTGGTTTAAAAAACATCCACCAGTGTGAATAGCGAATGCAACCAGTTGTTGACGGGTGCGATCTGATCCATCTCTGAGAAAGCGCCACCGTCGGGTTTCATGATGGCCGCCCTGATATAGAGCATGGTCTGTGAAAGATCGATATAGAACTCGCCTTGTCCAGTAACGGTAAATTCTATGGTTGAATCATTGGTGAAGGAAGATACAGGTTTGTACTGAAGCCATTGCCCACTTTCAAGACTGGTTTGAGTGGGTGGTACGGAAAAGAAAACGAGTTCACTGCTGGCACACTCGCAGGACTGGGGGTGTAGAAACGACATTTTAACATAAAATATCTACAGCTTCTTTCTTGACCTTTTTACGTCGGGCGACGACAGAAGTCTGAAGTCATTGCTTCTTACGACGGCCTTTATAGCCTGCACTGGGATTCTATATCTTTTCTTTAGAACTATCGATCGATGGTTTTGAACGAAAGTCATCGGCTGTCATAACGAATTTCGTATTCCGGTTCTTTGCTTGAAAGAGCGCTATCTTCACAGAATCGATTCTCTAAGGTATCGTTCGGAAACGTGATTAAATGAGGGCTTGTGAAGCGAGGCTACCTCCACAGCCAATTGAAACACGCAACTTATCGGGGCGGGAAGAAAGGATTTGAAAATATTGCTTTGGATTAAAATTGAAACGAGATAAGTTATTAATTCAAGTAATTTATATAAATACTCTGTGCAAGCACTAATTTATAATCCATGTTGTTTCATAAATAACTCCCTAATTAATAATCATTTCTCCTTTTAATCACTTAAAATGCATGATGTTTGTAATTTTAAAATAGGCCTACATTTATATTTAGAAAATATTTAGTTTATTTAGTAGGTAGAGAACATTTAAATAATATTTCGTGATGATCAAAGGTGTAGTGAATAAATATATATATATATATATATATGTATAAAACATTAATACTACTTACCCTACTTAGTTAGACATTAAGGAGGTTGAATTTGGAGGAATTGTACTCGCATTTGTATGGAGAAAGCGTGGAAAACTACTTAGGAAGACCACTCTTAGTACACCTGGTCTTGATCTACCCCTATCTCCAACTGTCTAATCTATTGCGAGAATAGCGCCTTAGACCATATGGCCACCGAAGCAGGTAAATCCTTACTAATCTTCACATTACCCCATTACACCTGTTTTGTGTTTTTAAATAACCAAACGCTTATAGCTAACGAGTTTTAAATGTTTTCTAAAACACTACTATCCTAGTTGAAAATAGACCCTATGTAGTTACGAAATTGATAAAACCATCCGCTGAATAAATTTCTATATTATTTTACATGATTAAGCAAAAGTAACAACTAAATAATTAGTGATTGCAAGAAAATCATTCTGACGAAGTTATTTTAAATAATTTCTTATGAAGGATTGATTTCCACCAATAAAGTATTTGTTTTAAATTAATAAATGTGCATGAAATGTAACTATTAAAAGTGGTTTGGTTTGTTAAGTTATAACTAATTCAGTTAAGGAAAGCATATTTTATGTGTATCTCTTTTAGGACAATATTAGTTCTAAATAATATTACCAATTTAAATGTACATGTTTACTTTGTAGTAAGACTTGTAGAAGGTCATGGAGGGAACTTGTTATTTCTGTTGAATACAACTCCTTCAGTTGTTTCTTGAAGAAATGTTGGCTGTCCCACAGAGGGGTGTGATGGTGGACCTCTATGACCCAGTTTGTGCCAAGGTCAAAACTACTTGTTTTATGTTGATTATATGGATTCATAAACAAATAAGCTAATATGTGTGTAATCACTCTTGCGAGGTGAACCTTAGGCAAATTGAACTTTCTTAATATACTTTAATTAGCTTTCAGACCAAGTTAACTCAGGGCTGGTTTTCCATCCTCACTCCATTGAAGTGTGTAACCTTAAAGTTCATACATCTCTTTTCTAAACAAATGGTTTCCATTGCATCTTACTAACCATTTGTGCTATGCATATATGCACTGATTATGCTAATGTATTTGGGATAAGGAAGGTTGGACTTAGAAGTAGTGTATCTGCATTTGCTTGGAGGGAGAGAGGAAAACTATTTAGGAAAAACTACTTTCAGAACACCTGATCGAGATTCAAACCTTGATTTCTCTATCATTGCGTGTCCAGTCTACTTCAAGTGTGCCGCTTATACAATTTGACCACCGAACCTGTAAACCATTTGTCAAAACCGGCTTTATGTCATACTTATGCACATGATGAATACTTACCGTTTCAAACTACACTACATTATGCATACCTGAATTTCAAGATGTTCCTAACACTATTTTAACTATACATTCTGGAATAACTTTAAGGGATATTCCATAAGCAACGTAACACTTTTTCTTAAATCCTCCATGTAGACATTTAGCCCCCACATTTTTCCTAACAGCATCACGTGGTTTAAGGCTTACCCCTAGTGAGGCAACAACTGAAAAATTAGTAGCAAATGACTTCGCTTGTATACCCATTAGAAACCATTACTAACCAATCATGACACCAAGATAACTGGAAGTCTTGACACCTTGTCTCAATCTTTGTCTACACATTGAACTAAGGGATAGAAGATTAATTTCCATCAAAACCGATGAATTTAGTCCCCATGACAGTGATGAATTAACAGCCGAGTGACATTTTTGTGTCTATTAGAGTTAAGTTAGTTTGTAAATAAAGTTTTTATATAATTAGTTAGTTTACCCCGTTTTGCTTGATAAACACAGCCTTGGCATTTTCTTCTTCTATCAATGGCATCACATCTCAAATATTCTTTTTAAATTATAAGAGGCCTATATTAGTCTTATTAATATAGAAATGAAAAACAAAGCATTTAAAAAGATACAAATTTCTGACATTTTATAACAATTATTTTACAAGTGAGATTAAAAAAATTAAGATATATTATTTGTGACAGTTTCTAAATGTTCTTCTGAATGGCTACTCAGGAGTTGTCAGCAGCTCATAAGACAGCATGCCGAACAAAATGGAGTCCTCGTGGTGTGTGTCTATAAACAAAGATGAAACAAAAACGAGTTATTATAATTAATTGCATGCATAGTTATTGAAATAGCTAGGCAATAATAAGGTTCTTCTTTCATTTATTCATACATCAAGACATGTGATATTCAGATGATACTTTTGTAGCAATAGGTGATACCTACAAAATAACTAAATTGTTATCAAAGTCGACTGCAAATAAACTATTTGAATTTGAAGTTTGTCCTACCAAAATCCTGTTACAAATAGTCCTCCTACCTGCAATAGTATCTCATAAATTGTATAAAATACATCTTTAAGGCCTAATGTGTGAAGCTTGCTGATAAAATTAAAACTACAGAGTAATCTTAAACCAATAAAGTGTGTTAGATACTACTTACAAATAACTTTTTTTTAGGTTTAGTAGAAATGCAATTAGGCCCTAATTGATTTACCATGACAAATATATACTGATATTGTACTACTACAATATAATTGTAATAACTGTAACCAGGGTTGTGGACTCGGTAGACCATACCTTCGACTCCAACTCCTATAGTTTTCTACTGTCTTTACTCCGACTCCTCCATCAATGCCTAATGTATATGATATTAACCAGAATGTAATAAAGAAGCTATTATAAAGTAAAATAATTTTACCATAGTAAATGTATTGCTAATTAATATATATAAGAATTTTAAAATACTAAATACTAAAATGATAACACAGGATATTTCATCATCACCAGCACATGAATCATTATGCTACTTAGGTCCATAGAACATAAAATATGTATTTTTTTATATTTTCTGAAAAAGAAAACTCTCTTACATTTCTATTAAAGTAAATATGCATTTAACTGTGCATTTAATAAATTTTAGAAATAGTTTTTAACAGAAAAAGAGGTTATAGACCTATCTTGAAACCAAAGAATGGTCAATCTTAAGCCTAACAGAACATTCATAAGCATTTTTCCTAGTTATAATTATAAATTTTTATTTTTAAACAGAGTCAGTGCGTTTCGACCGACTCCAACACTGACATCAACTACTGTATATAATGATTAATTGCTATTCCTAAGTTAGCATCAAAGTACTGTTAGTATTTAGTGGAGACAGTATTTTTGCTATCTAATGGTTCTAATTTTATGCTAAGTTATTATTAATCTCAGGAAGCTTACTTGTTAAATTCTCTATTAACTTTGGTCCACTGGGTTCTGAACAGGTATGTAGGTGCAGTACCTATATGCAACCGCAAATACTTTGAAGGTCAGAAGTGCGGACACATCAAGGGTTTACCGCCAACAGTGTGGACATTTCCTTCGGAACACAGGATATAGTCGACTGGCCCACATGTCGTGTGTCCCCACAGTTAACCTACAATTAGTAGAACAAAGTTATTAGGGGAATGATGCGTAAGCACCTTACCATATAATACACGGTATTTCACATGAGAAACCAAATCATTAAAAATTTATCAGTTTCATTACACTCGCAAGAAAACGGTGAATCCAATGATACTCTAAATGTGTGTATTTGAAGTTATTTTATTTTTAGAGCATTTAGAAAACTCAATAAAACCCAAGTCCAAACCTAAACTAACATGTTGTTTGAGCCATGATACCTCATGATATGGTGCTATCTTATACTATGAAAGTAAAATAGTTTATTTTATGAATATTAATTGAGATACTGATTTATCATTGAATGGAATGGCAACAAGGTAAGATCAAATCAGCTGTCTAATTACCACAAGGAAGATTAGGTTAAGCTTATAATATACATTAGTTTATTAATAAGCTTGAGTAGTATCATGGAATTCCTCACATTTAAAAAAATCATAATGATAGCATAAATTTAATGATTTTCAGGTTTTATAGAGGAAAAAGTTCATCCAAAAGGTTTGAATATTGGGTATCATCCCCGTTAATACTTTCGCCAAATAAAAGAAATGGCAGTTCAAGTTTGTATATTTTGCATTCACATAAGGCAGACCTAAATCTTAACTTTAAATTGTATTAGACAAAAAATAAGCTGCTCTTAGGCTAGGTTATCATTATTCTGTAGGCATATGAAACTTTAGATTCACAGAAGAAGGAAAATGTAACATTTATTATTCTAAAATACCTTTTATGAGCATATACATTTTTATAAAAGTTTGTTGAGAAAGATTAGTTGGGGTTAACTTTATATTAATATAATTTATGAAACATTAATATGCCTTCATCAAACTATAGCCTAACATCCCGAAGGATTAGCTAGTTATAGAATAATATAACCTCGGCCTAGTAAAAGGTTCTATAACTTTTAAAATATAACCTAGGCCTAGTATAAGGTTTTATAACTTTTAAAATATAACCCAGGCCTAGCATAAAGTTTTATAACTTTTGCAATTAAATATACTGGAGGCAATAATGGTTTAGTATATTCCCTAAAAATGATAGGCCTAGATTCTATGTGTCTTAACTTATAAAATGTGAGGTATCTATAAACACTTTTCACTTGCCAAACTTGCTTAAACAATTATGTATTCTTAACTTACAGAGATTGTCAAATATGTGGCGCGCTAAATTTGTAATTACATTTGTAAGCTTAAAAGATAAGCCTTTATTAAAATCATTATCCTTCAAGCGACTAGATATTTAAATAAAAATAGACCAAAAGTTTGAAACTGAACATTTAGGCCTTAATTTTTGTTTGAAAAATCATTTGATTATATTTGGGTGATCATAATATATTTTCCTATTTGTTATTTTAGGTATAGATTTTTTTTCTAGTCAATTAATGTATAGAGTGGTGGAAAATATAATAGAATAAATATTGTTTATCTACTAAGACCCATGTGGTACATAACCTTGACATCACACTTAAACTATCTCATTTGATATTAATATCGGCGTTACTTTGTTTTGGATTTAATATAAATAGAACACAGCTATTATAATTATTACATGAGAGTGTAGTATTATAATCCCTAAATTCACAATCTAAACATATTTAACATTAATAATATGACATGAAAATTTTTACTTACCTACGTCACGAGATCGTTGACTACCTACCGCGAGCTATTGGACCCCTAGATACATCTCTCGGTGGCGCACGAGACTCGTCGATTGTAAAGTCGGTCAAAAGGAGATCCGGAATCGCATATTGCTCGTAAAGAGAGTCGACTGTCGTGAACAACATTACGACTCTCTTTCAAAGGGAAAGAAAAGATCCAGAATCCCAGTGCTGATCAGGTCATAAGCGTGTTGATCTTCTGTTCAGCCTTGCGTTTTAGTTTTGTTCCAGCTTCACCGACACGTTGCCGTAGGGCTTCTTTGAAAGAACGCCGTTGATTGTCAACGTCTGAGAGCACGTCGATACCCGTATTAGGCACCTGTTTTCCGATTGCTTTAGCGCCGCTTCTCATCAACGCTACGACGTTTTTGAATAAACCGCTGAAAAAACCTCCTATCCTATGCCTTTTTTGAAAGGGAACACCGTGGTAGATCTAAGATATTCCTGTTCCAGCCTGGTTGACGTAGTATCTTTGGTAGGTACAGTTCATGTTGAGCAGCTTCGAAAATGAAGTTTCACGCACACTTTTCCAAACTCGAATGGTACAGGTTCACCCGTGTCGGAACTTCCAATTTTTTGTTGGGGTTTGTGTACTTGAATACAACTCCGGAATCCCCTTTAAAAGCCTCTACGCCACTTAGAGCTTTGATCAATTCATGGATAGTGCTGTAGTTTCCAGGAGGGATATGATCCTTGAATATTTATTCCAAGCCGTTAGCGTCCACCCAGTTGTACCATAAAATATTTTGACCCTCGAGAAATGTGGTGAAAGAACACGGATATTGAAATTCAGCCAGAGCAACTTTCCACCGGCCTTCGAATGTATGACGGCAAGGAAGTTGCTTGGTGAAATTCGTGAGGGTATTTATCGGGAAATATCCCATATAGCTGGTACTCGGTAAAGTGATGTAAGACTGGAACTTCATGGTAGGGCGCTGATGCAACTGTCAGGAATCCAAGAATTAAACTTGGCGGGGTAACCTTTCCACTGCACGTACACTTTCTTTCTGGCGTTTTTACCCTTGACACGTAGTATTTTATCAACTTTAAAAGTTTAGGGAAGACGTACGAATTGCAATTCAGGTTCGTAAAACGTCTGTCTTCGCCATCAATATCTGTGAGTCTGTAGACGACAGGTTGCCGCAACACGACGCTGCTGACTTTGAAAATCTCTTCGCTCCAATTGCTTTCGTAGCCCTTTCAAACAGCATTTTGGATTTGCTAATACGCACCGTGTCACCAACTTTTATTTTCGGCTTCGAGTTTGGACGCCTTTTGCCGTACAGATTATCTCTGACTTGAAGCATATAAGTTTTTGAAACGTCGGTATGCGCCACCTTGATACTGGAATGTTTTGCACCGTTGTAAGCGTCGACTAGATCTTGGAGGACGTCCACATACCGATACGTGTTATTTTTGGTAAAGTAGCGCCACATGCGTCCTTTCAGAGTTCTATTGAATCGTTCCACGATGCTTGCCTTCACGTCCGGATTATGAGTGGTGTAGTAATGCACACCTTCTTGATTGAGCAATTTCCGGAATAGACGTGCCGTGAACTCTGTCCCCTACTCCGTCTGTATACTATGTGGTTTACGGCCACTCTGTTTGAAAATGTCCTGAAAGGTGTCTCTCACGACGCTCTCCGTATTGGATGGAAGCGTCCTAGCCCATGCCATCTTGCTAAACACGTCGATGACGGTGAGCAAGTACACAGCACCGTCGTTGTATTTTCTGAGACTTCTCATATCGTTGAGATCGGCTTGCCAGAGATCGTCAATGTTTGACACAACGTACTTGTTGCGTGGAAACTTTTTTAGCACCAGTTTGTGTAAGGGTATAAGCGTAATGCACCCGAGGACATTCTCGTACTTTTTCGGGATCTTTCTTGGACGCTTTTATGAGTGACGCTGCTCCGGAAAAACCTGCAGAATGAGAAGGGTCATAGTCGATGTCGGCTAAACGGTCCATTAAGCTCGGAACGGCAGCTACCTGTTTTCATCCACCCTCTTCAGTTTCTTTCTTCTTAGGGCGTCGCGACGGTGTAATTAATTTTGGTACGGGCGTCGGATCCTTAATGGGCGTCAAACGTTTTGGATTTACAATACATTCTTTTGGAACGTTTATTTTTTGCAGCGCCGTGAAAAACTCTCGCCACCCTAACGGTTCACTGTGTCTTCTTGCTCTGACCAGATCGTTGACTAAATCCACAATATTGGATCCACAGAGAAGCGTATCTTGAATACTCACTTCTCCGTTTGAGTCCCAAGGGATGCCGCCTCGGTGAATGATATGTTCTAATAAAAGTTCAGCTTTTTTATGAGCCTGTGCTGGTACAGTATTAAGTACAGCAGGGATGGGAAGTACAGACACTTTAGAGTTGTGGTGGTGGCGGTGGTGGTTTCAGATGGTGGAGGGTGTTGACTAAAGCGCTCTAGCACTTGTTGGTATAAAGTCCATTTAGACTGGTCGTCAAGTTTTGAAGCGAGGATTTTTTCCATTTCCTTTTCCAACTCGGAGATCACTAGATTTGTTTCCGATGCAACTTGTTGGTGGTGTTGCTCGTAACGGTGTAATGTTTCCGGGGACACTAATATCATCTTTTTCGTGTGTTCCATTATTTACTTGTTGAATAAAGGAACCGAGGACACAACTGATTAAAGGGGCTAAAAGTAAGGGCAATAACGCTCCTCCCTTCTGAACGAGTAGTCATCTCTTCTTCTTTCAGCTCTCTCCTCGTTTGAACAGCTTGCGGAACAACTGCTTTTGAGCACGTAACTTTGTCTTCTGCACATTTTTCAGCTGCACCCACCCTTTTAAAGTGTTGTAGGCACACTCGCAAACAGAGTCAACCAGTTTCTTGTCGGCCGTTCTCATCAAGATGACACGTTGCTGCGGATTCACTGCGATACATTGCAAGTAGCAGACGGGCCTGCTTCCACACTTTGGGTACTCATGTTTATGAAATGATCTGTAATCGGGAAGTGTCGGTGTTTTTATAGCTTTTGCGTGGCAGGTACACGCAGCATCCGACATTTGTGCGGGTTCTATATCTGAACCATTCTGGTGTACCTTGTTTGAAATCTAACAATATATAGCCGTGAGGAGTACTTGTAGCATCAGTGTTAGCCTCTTGTAAAACATGGGGATTTTCAGGACAGACTTTACGTGCAAATTGTTGAATCTGAGCTTTATCCCTTGGATTTTTAAAAAGAACGATATAATGTGCGTTTAAGGCAATGTCTCTTTGGCCCTTGCCCTGTTGGAATATATTTTGTGTAAGGTACATGAAGCTAATATTTTGATGGTGGCATCCTTTGGTGAAAGGATCGACGACCACTTCGTTGGCTTCATGCATCAGGTCATCCAGGATAATCAGCTGTGGAGAGTCATTACAGATGCCATCCATTTCCAGCAAACCCTTACAGAATATGACGCGAGGACATTCTCCGTCTTGTTCGAATTCCGGTTGCCATAAAGCATAATACAATGTGATTTTATCAAATTTAACGTCACACAATGTGTCCAAGGGACGGATAAAGTTTTCTACAAAATGTGAATTTTCACAGCCGGAAGGGCCGCTTATGATCACCGAAAATGGATGTTTCAACTTGTCCATAATGTTTGAGACTCAGCTTATAAGCTATATGAACTTGTATTTATAGGATAGGAGGGAGGTGTGGGGTATAGACGTTAAAACACAAACATAACAATTTTTACACTATTTATTTAGAATCATGAAAAAAGTATACAAACAGTGAAAAGTATACTGTGAATATTTACAATTTATATTTATTAATACAAACATAACAGCTTTTACAATGCTGAAGATTATGCTGAGAATATTTACAATATATATATATATATATATATTTATACATAGGGGAAATAGTGGCCACGGTACTAAAGATGGTTCACATATAGCTGGTTTCAATTTAAAATAAAATAAATATATATACAAGCAGTTTATTATATTTGACTAGAAATAAAATAATTATATACATGCAGTTTATTATATTTGACTAGAAATAAAACAAATATATACATACAAATAATTTATTATATTTGACTAGAAATAAAATAAATATATATACAAAGAGTTAATAATAATTGACTAGAAATAAAATATATACAAACAACTAATTGACTAGAGAAAATCAGGTAGATGGAGGATTGTACTGGCAAATAAATAAAATATAAAAAGTAACCGGGTTGCATTAAATAAAAAATTAAATATGCTTGTTTTCACGCAGAAAAAAAATGAAAAACTCTCAAATTTTTTGAAAAATGGTATTTCAGTGGAACTGTCTAGAGTGAAATAAAAAAAAGATGATTATTCAGCCCGTCTAAATGATCACCTTTTAGTCGTGGCGAGTGCGTTTAGAAGGACTCTAACACCCAAACGGCAACGTATTAAAATCATCGGATATCCTACGTTTGGTGTAAACGGGTTGGTAGACTTTAGTCCACGAAATGGTACATACAGTCGCAAGAACTTTTCTTACAATTTTGTGCGGTATCTGTAAGTTTATTTCCGCAGCTTGTTCAGTGACCATCGCTTTCAAAAATTTAAAATTAACATTGTTCCGGTTGACATAGTTTATGGTGATCCCGCGACCCTTGCACACCGTTTTTGTTTTGGAAGGATCGCCACCAACACAAACTCGGTACGCGTAATTCTTGGGACCGATAGATACAAAGGCGCTAATGTAGCTTCCCGGACCGTAATCCTGAAGTTAATCAGTGAGGTCACCTAAAAAGTCTCCGGTCGGTGGACTCCAATCGCTGGGGCGTTCAGTAAATAGAACGCTATTTGTATCATGATACAAAACGTGGTCCCCCAATTTTTCAAGGATGCTGTATAAGTGCAACCTAGCATAGCAGTCGTGTAGCATGTCACCACTACACTCGTGTTAGGGTTCGGGCGCAACGCAGATACTTGTGGATGTCCTGATAGTCGTTAAAAATGGCTACGTGTGGTAAATCGGGTCTTTGCCCAAACTTTCCACATAGTGAATTTAAAAAGAGTTTAGCCAGAATGCGGAGACCATGGTTTTTACAGAGTCTAAATCGAGTTTTACCCCTTCCCTTTCCTCATAATTTTGAATATAGGCTAACTTTTCCTCTTGTGAGGTACACCAGTCTGGCCATCAGATGGCTTCTTGTTTTATTTTCAAAAAATTATCAATGTACCCGTGAAACAATCCGCCAGAACGTGTCTGATGGTCGTAAACAGACATATTGTACTCCCACACTTCATGTACTGCTTCAACGGTGTAGCCTTTCTCAACGGCTTTCCGGATCTCGTCAATCACCCAGAGACCTCTCAACCAGCGATATTTTTGTCGTTGTAATGACACGTGCATAATTTTTCTCCTCCCCGCATTTCCTGAACAAGATGAACATTAGCTTGTCGTGCACACGTGTAGGCAA
Source organism: Timema monikensis (assembly GCA_902151445.1). Taxonomy (NCBI): domain Eukaryota; kingdom Metazoa; phylum Arthropoda; class Insecta; order Phasmatodea; family Timematidae; genus Timema; species Timema monikensis. The sequence goes on from CABFVZ010004393.1 coordinate 16,907, forward strand.
TACGGGCATGTATAAATCCCGTGGAGGCGTCATTAAGTTGGCTATGCCTTCTACTTGATCTATAGACGGACAATTTGTTTCCAAGTGAATTTTGAGGTGGCCGACGGGGTATTTTTTGTACTTTATAACGAAAGTATACAATGAACACACATCCAAGTACTTGATCTTCTCCACAAAAGAAAGGTCTGCTTCGTGGAAGAGCTTGATACAATTTGTACGCCCGCAAAAGAATGCATCCCTGGGGCTGAGAGGCTCCTTAGTATACACCTCGTGCTGGAGTACAAATTGCTGCAAGTCCTTGTCTGTGCGTTTCATCGCATTAAACGTACACTCCCACATCTCTACGACCGTGTAGCTGGCATTCTTAAACTTTTCCAAACAAGCCATGGTCGCTTCATAGCGCGTCTCCATGGTCTCGTGGGGATTATTTTTGATAGGGGTGGTCCTTTCAGGGTAGTAGAGAGGGCATCCGTGCCAATAACAGCCCCAGAACTGAAACACGGTGGTGATATCTCCAGCTTTAACAACGCCATCTACACGTCGCCCTAACATATATTCCTCACGGCCGTTACCCGCATGAAGAATAGAGACACCGCGGGTTTGGCCTCCCAGCAGAGCCATTGTAGAGTGACGTGCGACTATTGGTCTACACATCGGTAGCCACCGTTAGGGATAATACCGATAGTGTTCTCCTTAAGATGACTCTGGTGGTAAACCAACATGGGCGCTCCAGCTATCGTACACGCCTCTGTGAAAGGATCCACCTTTGCTTTCTCCATGAGCATGTCTCTAAACTTTAGACAGGCCTTCCGTAGGATAGCTACATATTTCACACAATACAATTCCAGCTTGCGTTTAAAATAAAAAACATAATTATCTTTGACCAACGCGTCATACCACTTCTCAAAGTGCTCCTTTCCCTCAACTGACATCTCACCTTTGCCGTAGTCCACCTTTGGCGGCAAAGGACCCCTATACCCCGTGTTGTTTTTTTTATTGAAAAAATGGGGGAAATGTCCCTTGGCCAAAGACTCGTCGAGGCCGAATATTTTGGTAAATTTGGACAACGACATCGGGAGGAAGTTATGTGAGTCAATAAAGTGGAGTGGGCCGTAACGCATGGACGGGATTTTTCCACCATTCATTATAAGTTCTGGAGACCATTTTTTACCTCCATCATATGTCTTAAAATAAAATTTCCATCATAGGATTTTGCATAATGGCCTAGGAAGGTGATATCCTTAAAATTTTATGCTTTAATTTGTTCTATAAATTCAACAAATTGTGCCATTGTGGTATCACCCTTGAATATGCGAGTCAGATCGCCCCCACATTCTGTGCAGTGATGGTCATTTGCATATATACGAACGAAGGTCTTGCAACACATCTGCATGACACATAGGTTAGGTTCGTGCAAGTACGTGCCTGCCGCACCTCGAAGAAGAGTTTCTTGCCTGCATTCAAAATAATAGAACACAAACATGAAATTGCTCTTTTCCAGTAACGGCTTGGATGGGACCTGCTTCATATAACAGAAATGACCAAAAGGACGATATGATTCGCATACTCTACAAAAAGTCTCATGACACCTATGTGAATAATTTAATCTTTCCAAACTGAAAAATTGCCCACAGACCTCGCAAACCTTTTTGCCATCACAGACCGACCTGTGACCTCTGCAAAAAGCGGGACGTTTATGATCATAAAAGCACATCTGGTCTGTGAACCAACGCCCACAGTCTTTACAGACCACAGATCGGCCTCCACTACAAACCTCTTTAGCGTAGCACATTTTGCACACGGATTTACACTTGTATTTGTCCTTATGATCAAACGGAACACGGCATTCGCAGCAAAAGTACGACCACTTAAATGCGGCTGTTAAGGATGTTATGAAATCAAAATGGTTTTGCTTGTCGTCGTGAAAATACATATCAGTTTAGCCCTTAAAGGGATGTTCGGGGGGAGTAGGCCCCTCATATAGGACCTGTCTCCCCCGACGTTCCCTGAACACTGTGATTTTGTATTCGGAGAGGTATGTTTGAAATTGTTTCAGTTCAGTTATTCCACCACCTTTCAAAAGATTCACACGGGCATCACGGCATAGTTCCCCTGCTTTGAGTTTTTGAATAAGATGACCCTTTTTTATTTGATTAAAGGTGTTCACTACCATGCATCCTGGTTCTAATTTATTATCACATATAACTTTGACGATAACCAATGCACTGGCAAGGCAAAGTGTGTTGCCATTTTGAATCGTAATGATCCCTTTGTTATTACGGCTATATGTGCTAGCGGGAGCGAATTTTTCACAATAACTTGCACTCCCGCGAGGCTCCTTGAAATTGCTGAGTTTAACGTACAACGCCGCTGTACTCAAAAACTAACTATTACTTTGCAACACGCGACTTACGTTATCAAGCACGGCTCGAGCGTCTAACTGATCTGCTCGCTTAAATGAGACTTACACAGAGTTCACTGTAGATTCAGATCTATTCAAAAGTAAACCGACATGGGCATCGGCGCTAACGCCATGGTCCTGCAGCCTATGGAGCAAATTAGTAATTTGTTCTTCAAGCCAACTTAATTCATCACGATCGCTTACTGGAGCACCAAGAAGTACATTAATTTCTTTACTAGTATAAAAGAAACGCCTCAATTGTTTAATCCTCTCTTCTACGATACGAAGAGGGACGTCATTTGACAGGGACCCACCTACCTTATTTACTTGGCCACTAAATTCCGTTTTCGGGGACGAAGACTGTCCCGCTGTCCCCTCCGCCACGGTCTAGGACAACTGGGCGCCACCCCCTGGGCGCCGCCAACCAGGCGCGGCCAACTGGGCGCCAGGACAACTGGGCGCTAAAATAAAACTAATTTTTTTATTTATTTATTAACTTATTTAAATTTTAGAATAAAAAATAGACCATTTTTTCATATTTTTTCAATTAAAATTAAAAAGTGATGGATAAAAACTAAAAATGAACTTTTTTTAATTAATCATATTTTTCAGCGAAACATATATATTTTTTGGAGTATTTAAAAAAATAATCTTAGTAGAGGAAACTTAATTAATTTATGTTATAAAGTTAGTCTATTTTATATAATAAAATTTCTAAAAAAAACTCCGCAAAAAATGAAAAATAAGAATTGTGCGCAAAATAAACCACTAAAGAGGAATAATAAGCAGCATTTATGTGCATCTCTATGTAAAAATTAAAATAATATTGCCGATATTATAATACCTTCAAGCTATGACTTATTTCAGGTGCAGGTGCGACGAGATTTGGTTTGTTTATTCTTAGAAATCCCCCCCTCCCCCATTATTATTATTACTTTTCTCTTATCCAGTTCATAGATATAAGGTGCAGGTGTTACGAGCTTTTATATGCGTATTCTTAGAATTCACCCACTCGACCCATTACCATAACTTTTTGCTTCTTCACTTCATTAGGTTTCGTCAACCAGACTGGTTTGGACGAAATGGAACAAAAAATCGTGTCACAACGTGACAAACAAAAGTACGTAGACAATGGGTTTCTATATGTTTTTGATAAATTTAGTGTCGATGGACAGATCAAATTTTGGAGATGTGAAGGAAAAAACAATAATTGCAAGGCTAGATTACATACAAGAGGAGAAGAAGTGGTTAAAAGATTAAACGAACACACACATGATAGTTCATCACCACACATTGGAGCACAAGAGGTGGTTTCAAAAATCAAACAACGGGCTGCTGAAACACGAGAATGCACTTCTCAAGTCATCAACGAATGCACAATTGGCTTGACCCAGGCGGCAAAGGTATTTCATTTTACTTAGCTAAGTATGATAAATAATACATAAATAATTATTAAATTAATCCTTCAATCAATATTCCTTTCATTATTAGTAGGTTTCAAAACAAAGGCTAGTAACTTATTCTAACGGGTACAGATGAGAAAGAAACCTAGAGGAAATGTTGTGAGGGTATGGAAAAACCACCGCGAGTAATCACATGTTGAAAACCACCCACCAAAGTGCACCCAGCTGAGATTCAAACCCGGACCTCCTGCCAACGGCAACCAAGTGATTTTTTTAAATTGTTACGTTCAGTGCAATGTGAGTCATCAAAGCAGGTAGTAACCTAATTAGTATCCTTTTAAGGTAATTAACCTCTTACATAATAAAATATATTTAACGCAAGAAATATGTATTACCAAGTCTGTAGATTCCAAAAATCCAGTAAAAACATTCTCATGACAAATAATTTTGGCGAGGAATATAAAGGGTGGTGTTCAAATATTACTAACGCAATTTTTAGAATACAATCTTAGCACCTTCCCTCATTATTATTGCACAACTTAACAATTTGTTTTACATTATAAATACAGGCTATACTCAGGGATGCCATTTCAAATCTTTCAGGGGAAGGGAGAGGTAGGTAAGATCGTTAACAAAGGCCCTATTTATAAGCTCAGCGTAACACCCCCTCCCGCCGCTAGGGGTGGATCCAGATGGACGGCATGGGGGGCGCGCCCCCCTCTCCCACCTCCAAGGATTTTTTATTTGGTATCAAAATTTTTTTAATTAAATCATTTAAATCTATTTTATAATCACTACTCGTTGTACTGTCTTGTAATATCTCACTAGTCGCTAAATGGGACGTTTGTGCATCCCCCTCGACCCCAAATATATTTAGTAAAAACTAAATAACATCAAGTTGAACTATAAAATTGAACACCAAAGAAGTGTTGAATGTATTTTATCTATATTTTATAGTTTAATAGGCAATTATTTTCAACACATTGCCAGTGAAAATGAATCCAAATATTCCTAGGTTCTCGAGACATCTAATTTTCAAAAAATTACCAAGCAAAGCCTTCTCTTTAACTCCGGCTACTACTTTGATTGTTTGCCTCCCCTCCTTACCTCCAAGTTAATTTCTGGGTGCACCACTGATCACTGTCAAGAATAATTTAATAAAATAGCAGAGTAAATACTCACGCCCAAAATTTATCCTTAATTTAAGGATTACACTCAAGTTGAGCCTTCACGGAAAAAAGTTTGTCTCAAATTTGGAAGAATTTTTTCTTCAGAATTTCTTGAGGAAGAATCTCCCCCAGCCCGGTACCGTGGAGGCACCCACCCCCTCACGAAAATCCTGGATCCACCCATGCCCTCCACCTCTCCACTCCAACTATTCCTCTATAAATCTAAAATTAACTATTTTTCATACGATTCCAGTTCCCATGCATAGTTTTTACGTTGGTGTACGTTTATAGTGGCATATTTAGCCCTAACAAATCTTGTTTTCTATTTCCTATACAATATTAAAACTGGAATGTTAGAGTTGGTCCCTTTTTACCACAACAGATGTACTTATTTTTGTATGTGTTTTTAAATCCTTTTAACTCTTTAGATTATTCGGATTAGTGTTTTCATTAAGTAACCCCATTCACCTTCATAAATAAAAGCTAAGCTCAGCCCGAAGCCCCCTCCCCCTTTTTAAACCCTCTTTACCTCCAGCATCATCCACTAAATCTTAGAAGTGTTACGCAGTATTCGAAGTGCTAAGCCCATACATAAATCTTGAGCATAAAATTAATGTAGCAATAATTTTATAGTAAAAACAATATAAAATGTAAAGTATTGTTAATCGTAACTAAATTCTTACGGTAATCTAAAACGTTTTCTGTGTTCAGGGGGTACTTCCGAAAGCAGATGCTCTGAAAAAATTAGTTCGCCGTAAGCGAAACCAAATAAACGCTGCCCCTCCAGTTCCAGCAAATCTTCAGACGCTGATAATTCCTGATAGATATAAAATGTATGTATCCGAAACGGACATTGAAGAAAATTTCTTACTTTCTGATAGTGGACCAGATGCTAACAGAATACTTATTTTTGGTCGACAACGTAATCTGCAAATATTACGTGACGCAGAGGCCTTATATGGAGATGGAACATTTAAGACTGCCCCATTACTGTTTGCACAAATATATACGGTGCTTGGTAAGCAATTTGGAGGGGTGCATCCAATTATATATGCACTCCTACCTAATAAACAAAGAGCTACGTACGTACGACTCTTTGAAATGTTACAAGAAATCGAACCTACCTTTCAACCACAAACATTTTCCTGTGACTTTGAATCCGCTGCAATAAGTGCTATTAGAGATTGTTTTCCCCAAGTTGAAATACATGGTTGTTTTTACCATCTAACACATAACATAAGAAAACAAATATGTGCATTGGAACTTATTCAACTATACAACAACAATGCAGAGTTTTGTTTGAAAGCAAGGATGATATCAGCTCTGGCATTTGTACCAGAAAATGATTTAGACCAAGCTTTAGATTTGTTGGCAGAAGAACTTCCAGACAATTTGCAGCCCCTGATTGACTGGTTTGAAGACAATTATATAGGTCGTAGAAATCGCAGAGGCGTTGGACGACGAGTGGCATTATTTCCACCAAATATGTGGAATCTTTACACTAGAGTATTAAATGGTACAGATCGTACTAACAATCATGCTGAAGCTGCACATCGCAGGCTAGGAACTGAGCTGGGCATGCAACATCCCACAATATGGAAATTTATTGATGCTCTACGTAAAGTACAAGCTGCAAGAGATATCTACTATGAACATCTTGTAGCTGGACATGAGCCTACGCCGAAAAAAAGAAAGTATCGAGAAGTCGATGCTAGAATTTTAAGACTAGTTAGGGACTATAATAATAGAGACATTATTTCGTTTTTACGTGGTGTTGCGCATAATATTGCAATGCATTAATACAAGACAAAGAACATTTAAATAAAATATAATGCTGCGCATAATGATATTTTTTACCCATCATTTTGCATTAAGCTAGTGTTTACCTATCACTTTTTTTTGCTAGTTTTTACCCATCACTTTTTAATTTTAATTGAGAAATATATAATTAAAAAGTGTGCAATTTTTTATTCATTACTTTTTAATTAAAAAAGTTATTTTTAGAAAAAGTGCAAAAAAGTGATTTTTTTAAAAAGAAAAAAGTGGGGTGTGTTTTTTGTTTTTACTCATCTTATTTTAATTAAAAAGAAAAAGAGCATTGCAAAAAACAGCTGGGTGCCCAGTTGTCCCGGCGCCCAGTTGGCCGCGCCCAGATGGCGGCGCCTAGATGGCGGCGCCCAGTTGTCCGGATCCGCCTCCGCCACGGGTTGTGGAATAACCACGGTCTCCGTCTCCCGCACCGCAGCTTGGGCTCCCTTGGTATGGTGCGGGGGACCAGTTGTCAGTGGTGGTGGTGGTGGTGGTGGGAGGACCGTGCCACCGTTTTCCACCTCCATTTGAGCTATAATACCAAAGCACAGTTCAAAGTAAGCACTGTTACAAACATGCGCGTATTTTTGTACAATTACAAAAATTTGTCCAAGGCGGATAAACTCTCATTTTCATCCCCTGTTTGGATTCTCACCAGTGTCCCTTGGCACTGCATGCATATAGGCTCTCTCTCTCTCTTTAATGTTCGGCTAAATCAACAATATAATTACTCTTGGCTGACTGCAAGAACTTACTGTAAACTTAAAACCGTATTAATGTTCGATACAGACTTTAGGCGCTATCTGTTGGCACAACCACACAAACACGTCATAAATGAAAGTGGACAGAATTAAGTTTATTCTTGATGGAAATAGAATATTTGATCGATCACATTTTAAACGTGAATTTAATAAGTGTCTAAAACGACAATTATAATTTTCTGTCTTTGACTGTTTTGTACAGGAAATAAACAGAGAACCCATAGTTTACTATGCAGACGCACTAAAGTGTTGGTTGAATATTTGATCAAGCACATTGTAGACGTGATGGCAACCGGGATTCAAACAAAAATTTTATCAGCATATTAATTTAAAATCATTTCAAGATTTTCATAATTGTATTACTTAAAATATCTTTCGTAAAAAAGTTAAATATATTATTATATCAAAATATTTTTGAGAACATTAAATTTCTTGTTGCTGTATAAGTGACTAATTTGTTTAGTGTAAATGCTATATATAATGCCAACGTATATAGTTTCATAATTAAAAATGTAACAACATATTAATTTAAAATAATTTAAATATCTTCATAATTTCTCACGGATACGGGAAATGAACCCTGGACCCTTTAAATCCGTTACTGGAACATGTACAAAATACCTGTCAGCGCAATTATTTATCGCTGTTAGATACTAAACCAGCCAGCATTTTCGCTTATGCCAGGGGAGAATCGAACCGTGGAGTAGGGTTTTTAAGCGTATAAATTGAACAGGTAGTAAGACGCAGCACTAAATTAAGAAGGTTTTTTTTAATAATAGGCTAAAGCAACAATATAGTTTCCCCCTGTTAATTATAAGGTAGGTATATATATATATATATTTGATTACAATTTCTCTGCTCTAACTGCAGACAATGCGCTCTGGTATTCCGAAAGTGAACAACCTTCTCAGAACGAGCAGCTGACAAGAGGTTTTGGTATGACGGCCAAATAACGGTAGTTAGAAAGATACAGGATACATATAGCCTATTTTCAAGCTAGTGGCTTTAGTATTGTTACTTGTAGACGGTACTTACATATTAGGTGGTCGATCGCGTCCAAATCACTCAAAACAGTGGGGGGCGCATTTTCACCCCCGTAGAGGGACGCAGGTGATAGGGGCGCCGGCGAGAGAATACCTGGGTTTGGTGTGAGGTCAGCGGGGTCTGGTCTGAGGACGCCAGTGACGTCGTGCCTGGCACAGACCGGTGGGGTTGCCTCCGGCTGGGTAGACATCGGCATGCCCGTCGCTACGTTGCCCAGTAGGCCCTCATACAGCCCGTATGGATCCCAGTAGTCTTAAATTAAATAAATACAAATTAATTACCATTTACAGGAAATAAAAGACACTGGCAAGTCTATCGTAGGCCTCTAATTACCCATGGACCAGTCGCCATCCGCTCTGCAAATCCCGTCTTCTGTAAAGTGCAGCAACTGGTCCAGGCTATTGGGACCCACAGGTTGCGCCGCCTCGCCAAGCGTCATGGGCTCATCATCTAACAAAGAAGAAGAGAATACCGCTCTTCATCCTAACATGATAATCAAATTAGAAACCATTAAAATATACAAAACGATTTAAGACATACCCGAGTTTATCCAATTTCCAGAGCGTCAAAACTCATCTTGATGATTATTGTTGTCAATTACAATTTTAAATGACTGATTGTGATGATTTGGGTTCTATTTATACCCATCTCAAAGGGCTTGCCGCCCGTAATGACCTAAATAATGTAATGTGTCTCTGCGCATGCGCAAACCGTATCAGGTCTTTGTAAATACCGTTATCTATCAGACACCTTCTAGCTACCAACGTGGAATGGGTCTGTCTGATCTGTTACGGTAACCGCTGGTACTTTTTGGCGTTGAATGAATAGCAAATGATGGTACACAAGTGTACGTGCATACCCCTTAGCACAGTATGAATAAGCTTGGTTTAGCAAACGGTGGTGCAAACGGGCAGTGCACAAACCTACTTCAATACATCTGACAGGGATCAAAACCAGATTTTATCCCATCTTTAGCAGTCTAGTTTATTGCTAGAGTAGCGCCTTAAACCGTGTTGTCATTTTTTATGTTAAGAACTTCCTGCTACGTGCAATGCTAAGCTAAATACCTGTTTCATATCCGTTATAGATACAATTTAAATCCTAACAATTATCGAGCATTAGCCATTTCATTTATTTGTATTTAGTCCACTTTCGCATTGGACGAAAGACTTGTTACTTTATTTTTTTAAGAGAGGGCACTCCAATGTCCGTGAAGGGCTGGTCAGAATCTGTGTGGTGTTATCAGCTATTAACGGGTAGCTAACCGTTTCAGCCGGAAATCGTGCCGTTGATTCAACGTTTATATATACAAATACCAAATAAATTTCAGGTAATTCATGTATAATTTATTTTTTGAAAATTTAAATAGTATTAAATATATATTAGAACCAAACGGGTAGTAAGACGCGGTGCTAGATATTATATATTATTATATTTGAAACTCAAGCGTAGTTTACTTGCGTCAACATATAGAAAGCTTGATTTTAACAGGAAAAATCTATGGGGAAGTTTTTTTTTCATAATCACTAAGAATCTCATGTCTTAATCCCGTGTCAACCAGTTGGCGTTGCATCCTGAACATGTAGACAGGTCCGCTTTCCTTAGGTGCACGAGATTGAGTGCCTGCTAACGGTTCTTCACAAGCGGGGTCTGCATGAAACTGTAAGTGTGTCACTATCTATTCCTGTCGATACAAGGCAACGACTCCTCAATGTCTAGTCAACCCTCCCCTGTGGTGACAGATTCCTATTCCTTTTAGAGCAAATTATCACCACAGCAAGAGTGTTGTACAAAGAGAAATATACAAATAAATCTTCAGGGACCTTTAATGACCTTTACTCAATCCAGTCAAACCCAGGTGTCCATGTTTATTTATACCAGGGAGTTAGAGTTAAAGTTAAAAAACATGAGGAATACAAACTATTAAGGCCTTTGGGCAATTTTATTTATAACAGATTGATATTTGAATATATAACATATTAAGATGACATTAGGTTGCGACTTCTACGCAACACATAAGACTTTTAATCATTACATAAATTGTCTACAGTTGAATAAAAATATAATTAGAGTTAATTGAAAACTAGTAAATATCCAGGTTTATAAGATATTTAAGATAACACAAGGGTGCGAGTTCTACGCTAGACATTTGTCGTTTAAAATATAACATAAAATAAATTCTCTCCAAACAATCAAAATAATAATCAGAGTTTACGAATAATTAATAATAAGGTGGGCAGTAAAGTCGGTTTAAAACATAAAAATATTACTATAATAATGCCAATATTAAACAATCTTACAATAGAGTTTCTGCCAGAAATATATAAGAACTACATTGAATTCGAATCTTAGAAGACTGGCTTGTAAATAAAGTACGTAACATATCGCCAATGAATAAAGGCTATTTCTCGGGAAAAACTTTAACAAACAATTTCAACGCAGAAAAACAAAAGGTCAAATAACATGATAACCTTAACTTAACTAAACTAACCACAATAAATACATTATATAAGACAATTTTCGTGACTTCTGTATAATATGGAAACGCTCCTAAAAACCTAATATAAATTAAACTCAACTTCTTCCAGTGCACAAAAGGGGCTTATATATTTAAATATCAGTACGCAAATCCCTTCCCACTAATACAATAGTTACAAAAAAACATTATTTAAATCCCCCAACATTATGGCTACTTACATCCTATGGGGTTCTTAAGAACTTATAGGCGTCAAAGAGTACAGAGAATCGCTGTGCACTCACTTATATCCTGCTTGTAACAGCGGAAGAAATGAGGATGGATTACATGACGTAAGGTGATGTCATTTACCGCAAATAAGCGCTTGGATTACCTCATCAGCGCCTGCGCACAACGCTGTGAGTTAGTAGAAGATGGAGGGGTGAACACGCTTAGCACTATAACTCCAATGACCTCCACAAGGCCGCGCTTGCGCACATACCACTACGTGGGTTTATTCCAGAGGAAACACTGCACGTTCCCGACCGGCCCCAGATATTGTTTACTCTTAGTGGCGGACACAGTCGTCGGCAGGCACGACTTCTTGCTTCGTATAGCCGTTAATTGGGGTAAGTGCTGGATGTACTCTTGGTGGCGGAGGTATGCGGTTATAGTTTGTAGCCATGGTACAATCCTCTGCCCCTAGAAAGAACAGCCTCTTCCAAGCTTTGATTGAAGGGTGGTCCATGCTTTTGACACAGGGATCCAAGGGACGTCTACCTTGGTCACTGTACCAGCAGCCAGTCAACACCGAGTCCAGTCACTTAGAGAAGTACTCCATGTCCTACAGTGTGCCCAGCCCGCCCCAGTAGCTACGCAGAAAATCTCGATGATGTTTCTAGTTCTTCTTTTCTTCAGATCGACCCACGGAACGAAGGAGGGAAGAAGGAATCCACTGAACAAATAAACAGAAAGCTAGTACCCAGCGAACACAAAGCACAATTGCTCCCCCCTTTTCTAGCATTAAATAAACTAACCTAAAAAATAACGTTCTCAAGGTGAAATACAATCTGACCTAAGTCTACAGTTCGTCAGAATTCTAATAACTTATACCTAATACAAAATTATCTTCACGTTCCTCCCAAACCTAAATAACTATCTCTCCTCAAATTGGTCAAATCCAGTGCCTCTCCACGAAGCATACTCCCTAATTTTTTTTAATGTATCAGCTCTCTCTAGCAGTAAAAACTTCAAAATATAATCAAGCTGAACTTACGCCGTTTAATATTCATACAACCAATCTGTGAACTTACCCTGATATAATATACAACTTACAAACTAACACTTACACTTTTTCATGACGAACTTACACATATACTCATCCTTGGAATGGGGATGAGGTCTCTTTGACGCCTGTAGTTTTAACCTGAGACACGTGGACTCGCCTAGTAGTAGACGGAACGTCAATATCACACAAAAGTAGGGTTACCGGGTTGAGAAAACGTTCTACCCGCTATGGACCATTCCACTTGGGCCTTAGCTTGGCCGAGATTTTGTCAACCGCGGAGCTCAGAGGGTAGCAGTTACAGAGGACCGAGTCTCCAACAGTTACTGAAACAGGAACCCGCCCACGACTATACCTGTTCGCCACCTTCCTATGAGCTCTCTTTAAACACTCAAAAGCCTCCTGGCACCTATCCCTATGGGATACCTTCTCATCCCCCGCTAATAATGGATCCACATCCCACATAGCTAAGGGAGGGTGGTTCAGTTCTCTACCTAGGAACACTGACGCTGGCGAAGCATTGGTTGATTCATGAAATGTGGAATTGAAGGCGACATTCAGAAACTCAATATTGTGGTCCAACTTGGCTTTCTCAAACGAGTGAAAAATGGTTAAGGCCACTTTCAGATTCCTATTAAACCGCACCACATGATTGGGGCAAGAGTAATAGGGGCTGCTGGTCACGTGTTTTATTCCCCATCCTAAGCACATGTCTTTGAAAGAGGAATACCTAAAACAGGGCCCGTTATCTCAAACGATAATACATGGGGCACCATACACAGCCCACACGCGCCTAACAAGTGAGTTAGCGGTGGTCTTAGCTTTCATGTTCATCAGTGGTAATATTACAACAAACTTGTAAAAGGCATCTAACACAACAAGAACACAAGTATTTCATAAGGAGGATCGGGGCAGGGGGCCTACATAGTCTACGAACGCTTTCTCCCATGGAAGTTGAGCCACATCGGCCGAATGAAGCCTAACTTTAGTGTTCTGCGCTGGTTTTGCCTTTTGGAAATCCTCACATCGTCTCACTTGCAGTCTTATATCCCTTTACATCCCTGGCCAAAAGAACTCCATAGAAATCTTGCGATAAGTTTTTTGGATACTTAGGTGACCACCAACAACAGAGTTATGAAAGTAGCTTATCAACATCGGGCGTACCACTGCCGGGACAAAAATCTTCCTTCCGTTTCCTTTACTGTTACAAACTACTAGAAGACCTTTGTAAAGAGCATAAGACCCCACATCATCGCCCTTTCTTCTCTTATCCATCATTTCCGAGCACCACGGGTCATTTCACTGATGTTCAAGAATAGATACAAAGGACTCGGGGATTGAACGGATCACACTAAGCTGAATCACCGCGTCATTAACCTCAATCGGCTCCTGGTCTTCCGCCATCCATGACAGAGCATCAGCGGTTACATTATTCCTCCCAGGAACGTGACGAGTACTAAATTTGTATTTAGATAAGCGCAATACCCATCTACCAATCTTTCCCAATTGCTTAGGATGCCGCCACATCCATGACAACGCCATATTATCCGTATATAATTCAAATTCACGCTGTTCTAAATAGTCTGAGAACTTTTCAAAACTGAATATACAAGAAAGGCATTCTTTCTCGAAAGCACTATATTCATGCTCAGCAAGAGACAAGGTTTTGCTGGCAAAGGCCACGGGACGAACACCATCAGCAGTTCTTTGAGATAAAACAACACCTAGAGCAACAGAGGAAGCGTCGACATGAAGAAGGAAGGTACGAGTAAAGTCTGGCATTTGCAAAACTTTGGGGCTGATTAATTTGTCCTTGAGCGTTTTGAACGCACGGGATTGTTCCTCTCCCTAAGCAAATGCAACACCTTTTTTCTTTAAGCAATTCAAAGGGGCGGCAATTTCCGAAAAATGTGGGATGAACCGCACGTAGTATGCACACATGCCTGTGAAGCGCACCACACCCTTCAAGTTTTTGGGTTACGGGTACTCTACAATGGGTTTCACCCTTTCGGAGTCAACCAGCAAATTTCCATTTGAAATAATATATCCAAGATACTTGATGGACTGTTTGGCCCACGTGACTTTGTCAGGATTCACTGTGAGCCCAGCTTCACGGAATTGGCTCAATACTATATCTAAGTGTTCGAGGTGTTCGTCAAGAGAATTGATATATACACAGATATCATCTAAGTTATTAAAGACGAATTTGTATTTTAAGTCTGACAGGATATGATCTAGAACACTGCTTAAGGCCTGGCCACCATTGCTAGCGCCCAGTGGGACGCGATTAATCTCGTAGAGTTGCCAAGGGTTGACGAATGCCGTACACTTCTTAGAGCGTTCGGTGAGTGCGCATTGTAAAAAACTAACATTCAAATCAATGAGACTATAAATTTGGGCACCCCCTAGATGTTGAAACGCACTCTCTACGCTCGGCATAGGATACGGGTCGAACTGGATATTCTTATTAATCTTTATATAGTCTATAATCAATCTATGCCCTTGCCCTTTCCTAGGAATAATAAATGCCGGGCTAGCATACGGAGATATGGAAGGTCTAATCCCTCCCTTTTGTTCTAAGTCATCAATAAGTTCACGAAATATTTTTTTATTTAGGGGGTTACATGAATAGGGACTTGACCTTACAGGAATGTCATCCATGACCACAATGTTATAGGGGAGCACATCACATTCACCCCAGGCGGGTGTTATGACATCCGAGTATTTACTAATCAAACGATTAATACGATTTTCATCAGTTCCCATGTGATTGAACCACATAGGGCACGAACTTAGGCGCAACGGCACCTTCACCCGAGCATTAAATCCGAAACTTAAATGTCCTGTATCTAAATCCAAGATACCCTTTGTAGCCCGTAAAAAGTCGTTTACCAATATAACAGCACACACTAATTCATCAACTACATACAACTTTCTTTTCCAAGAGGAACGATCAATTTTGAGGGATGGATAAACAAACTTGTCAATGATTATACTACTCCCGTTACCTAGCACAAATGTGCGGGAAGCACACCTATTTATCTCAATATTACCTGTAGGCTTGCCACTACGTATTATGCCCAAAAATTCAGTATTAATAAATGACGCGTTAGCGCCAGTGTCAATTAAAGCGACGCCATGACAGGACCCTATTCTAAACTTGATCATGGGGACGGGAGCCTCAGGTGGTTTGGGGATCGTCGTGTAGCCTGACCACCCCTTAGGTTACACGTCACTCGTTTCCCGCCGGACATTGATAACGGAGATGCCCTAATTCCTTACAATGAAAAGATCTTACGCGAGATAGGTCGCGACTACTATTCACTTCTTGTGGCCCTCTAGTTTTACAATCATAAGTTCTATTGACTGCGGGGGGCATCCGGGTAGACGCAAGCTGGCCAAACTTATTTTTTGAACTTGCATCAACAGGGGTAAACGACCTCGAAGGTTTTGAAATAGTGATGGGATGTTTTTCAAAATATTCCCTTTCAGCCAGAAGTAATCCTTCAATTTTCGAAGCCAAAGAGTACAACTCCAAAAAGGAACATGGGTGCTGAGAAAACCCAAAATGTCTCCTAGTAAGAGGTGAAACATTTTCAAGAATGATCTCCCCAATTTGGGGTTCCCTGAGATATAAGTTGAGGATGCTCGCAGCTTCCGATACAGAGAGAATGAACATTCTGAAGGATACGTGTGGGAACTGGAAGCGGTAAACAAACTCTGAGCACAAACGATCCATATCTCTCCTGGACACCAGTGAATCTAATATCCTATCCTTCATAGTGACCCACGGGATTCCATGACTAATCCCTTCAGAAAAAAGTGGGTTAAAAACCCTGAGGTTTTCCCTAGACATAATACTAATATTTCGGGATCTTCGACGAGATGCAATTTGTGTACTTTATCTACTTCCAGGAGGAAGGCAAACAATGCAGAACAGTTCTGCCTATCACAAACAGGGATGTGACTCAACCAATCGCTAACTACTTTGGAGCGAGTCCTAAGTCCAGTCGCGCCGTCGGGTGGAATAATAACATTATTAGAAAGCAGGTTCTGAGAGGGCAAGGTGTTACCTACAGAACCTAACGGGGCTGCACCGTGGCATCGGTGATTGAAACTTCTCTATTTCTATCGGCCACATGATTGGATGCATAACTAACATTAATATCAGAATATAATGGAGTTCTCTCACCCAACTCTTGAGACAGCTTGGTCCTCAATTCACGAACAGTGGATTCAGGATCAACGGCTATCCCCCAGTCGATGAGCTCCTCAATTAACGACTCTCGGTTCAGTTTGTAAATTTGTGATTTACTGCCAAGTATTTCGGCTGCGTCCAGTGGCCTGTGATCCATGGCGTTGAACGGGGTTTGCAATAAACTAAAACAATTTAAGTACAAGGGTCAAAAAGATATAACCCTGAGAAGCAGAGTAGGGGCAGCTCAACCCTCTCCTGTGGTGGCAGATTCCTATACCTTTTAGACCAAATTATCACCACAGCAAGAGTGTTGTACAAAGAGAAATATACAAATAAATCTTCAGGGACCTTTAATGACCTTTACTCAATCCAGTCAAACCCAGGTGTCCATGTTTATTTATACCAGGGAGTTAGAGTTAAAGTTAAAAAACATGAGGAATACAAACTATTAAGGCCTTTGGGCAATTTTATTTATAACAGATTGATATTTGAATATATAACATATTAAGATGACATTAGGTTGCGACTTCTACGCAACACATAAGACTTTTAATCATTACATAAATTGTCCACAGTTGAATAAAAATATAATTAGAGTTAATTTAAAACTAGTAAATATCCAGGTTTATGACTATATAAGATAACACAAGGGTGCGGGTTCTACGCTAGACATTTGTCGTTTAAAATATAACATAAAATAAATTATCTCCAAACAATCAAAATAATAATCAGTTTATGAATAATTAATAATAAGTCTGGCAGTAAAGTTGGCTTACAACATAAAAATATTACTCTAATAATGCCCGTATTAAACAATCTTTCAATAGGGGTTCTGCAAGAAATATATAAGAGCTACATTGAATTCTAATCTTAGAAGACTGGCTTGTAAATAAAGTACGTAACATATCGCCAATGCGTAAAGGCTATCTCTCAGGAAAAACTTTAACAAACAATTTCAACGCATAAAGACAAAAGGTCAACTAACACACTAACCTTAACTTAACTAAACTAACCACTGTAAACAATATCCCGTCCAAATTCATGTGTTCATGAAGGGGGCGGGACATTACAATTCGTTTACCTAAGTTGCATCCCCTGATGGCAGCTTGAAATAACTTAGTCCATCCATCCTCTCTATAAACCTCAATAGTTTTGCAACCTCTATGTTTTTTTTGTTTGTTTTGTGTACCATGGCAATCATTGTTAGACGCTATAACAAAAAAGGACTCATAAAGAGAAGTGACGCGCTAGTTTTTGAGACATGAACTAAATGTGAATGTAAATAAAAAGGATTACATTTGAGGTACGAAGTTTTTCGTTCCATCAGCGAGCGCTGGTTAGAGTCGGGGACTGGATCTCAATTTTCTCTGAAACGGGGAAGATTGTTCATTTTGAAGATCTAGAAGTGTGAGTGCTACAGCCATTGTCAGAGAATGGTATGCAACTTGTGTTTGGCATCATCACCTCAAATACTACAGGAAAACGCGTGAGATGTTTTTTTTATTATTATTGACAGTTCAGGACCGCTAATTCGCAGTTACCACCAATTTATATGTTATTTTACTTAAAGGCTCTTATGCCGCAATGTTTCACGGCTTAGATTTATAAATTACTCTGGTACCGGATAGGTAGGACTTTCTTTTAAAATTACAACTGCCACAATTAAAATAAATAAATATATATATCTATATACACTCTTTGAGTATTTGAGTCTTAAGATATTTAAAATTTCACTATACTTATAATATGACCTTTTCTTTATCTTTACTTCTATTTTGTTACATTTATGTTCCACCCTTCTGGTGAGATTGTTGGTCCTTTTTCAAGCTCATAATAAGAGTCATTTAATTTGTGAGTATCACTTAACTCACTGGCGCCCACCCGTTTATTTCACTAGAATTTAGCACTTCACGACGAGCTACAGGATTACCGTGGATACATATCAGAGGGTAAGTTTACCTGGTAATTATGTCTATCGCTACTGGGCCACATTAAAGCCACAAAAATATCCTTCCTTGCTACATCACCGCGGATACCTCGAGAAGTTAGAGTCTCAGTTTTTTTTAGGTGTTCTGCCGACTGAGTTGGTCATATGAGGGAGAGAGGTGTTTATATACTATACCCCCCTATAAGGTTTCACACCACAATAAATATATTTTATAAGACAATTTCCGCGACTTCTGTATAATATGGAAACACGCCTAAAAACCTATTATAAATTAAACTTAACTTCTTCCAGTGCACAAAAGATGTCTACATATTTAAATATCAGTACCCTTTCCACTATTGCAATAGTTACGTAAAACATTATTTAAATCACCAACATTATGGCTACTTACATCCTATGGTGTTCTTAAAGAACTTATAGGCATCAAAGAGTACAGAGAATCGCTGAGCACTCACTTATATCCTGCTTGTAACAGCGGAGGAAATGAGGATGGATTACATGACATAAGGTGATGTCATTTACCGTAAATAAGCGCTTGGATTACCTCATCAGCGCCTGCGCACAACGCTGTGAGTTAGTAGAAGATGGAGGGGTGGACACACTTAGCACTATAACTCCAATGACCTCCACAAGGCCGCGCTTGCGCACATACCACTACGTGGGTTTATTCCAGAGGAAACACTGCACGTTCCCGACCGGCCCCAGATATTGTTTACTCTTAGTGGCGGACACAGTCGTCGGCAGGCACGACTTCTAGCTACGCAAAGCTATTAACTGGGGTAAGTGCTGGATGTACTCTTGGTGGTGGAGGTATGCGGTTATAGTTTGTAGCCACGGTACAGTAGAGGTTAATGACCGTTTCATTACCCCCGGACGAGGGTGATTAACAACACGGTAATGACCGGCTCTGGGGGGAGGATTCCCGTGTCCAACAAGTAAATGACCGGCAGTCAGAGGAGTGAAGTGAGGGGTGAAGGGGGGAGGCCTTGTACGAACACGTTTGACCATCAGTCAGCAGTCTAAAACTGGAGAGGAAGGTTTTTAAACAGCACAGGGCGAGCCACTGAAGCCTGAATGTTCCAACAAATAAACTACATACCGTTGTTGGCCCATAAATAAAGTACAACACCTCTATCCTACCAATTAATCCATAGCGCGAGGTTCGTGCTGCTTGTTCCGGGACAGTCCATGGTGGTGGAAGAACCAATGTTCATTCTAGGCCTGTCAGTCGTAGCGCGAGGTTCTAATAAACTACAGCGCCCTAATCAATGAATAAAAAACTCCAACACCTCTATCGTACCAATTAATTAATTAACAATAATTAATTAACAATAATAATTAACAATCATTAATAATTAATCATCAAGAACCAACATGTCTGGGGTTGCATGCGAGGGGGTGGAAGGTGACGGCTGGAAGAGGGGGAATAGGGGAGGATTAGGAACATCACAATACTATCTCGCGGTGTGACGTAGTGGAGCGAGCAACCGCCCCAGCTACTAATGATATATCTATTCTTGCACCTGTTCATCGGCCAAACGTTGAGAACAAGGCATGTTTTGTTAGAATTGACAGTCTGAATGATCGTGTAGGGGCCCTATTAGACTGCCTTGCGGACGGAGCATTGTTGAATGCATTAAGGATGATTTTTATATGCTTTTAATGCTGTGCAACTTTTGTTTGTATCATATTTTGATCCCATTTCGTTTTGTCAATGTAATCAGTTTCCAAACAGATGTTTTATCTCTTAATCGGTACCATGCAGTATTAAGCAGACTGTACTTAGTGATAATAATATGTCCTGATCACACACATACACATATATACATATAGTTCCCATTATCAATGATATAATGAGTATTTGTATGTAAACAGTATCTTTCTATCACTTTTTGTTTAACCATTATACCCAGAAAAGCACAAATTCAATATGTCTGGCAATTTTCCGCCATAGATGATTTTCCCCATTGGGAATTTGTGGGTCTCAACGGATTATTATTCCATGGCATCAGTTATATAATCACACACATTTTAAGCTTGATATTCCGTTTTTCCTTTTTTAACGAGTATTTGTAATGAACTATAATATAGGTGTACATGTACAACTATAACTATGTCAGTATTGTAATTCCTCATAGCACGTAAAAAAGAGCTTATTTTTAACATTACAAATATGTATTTGAAATATTGAGTTTTAAGTCTTATGAATAATTAAAATCATTGGTTACGAAAGTGTACTGGAAATAATCTTGTTGAAAAAGCTATTATAATTTTGGTTTACGTTACATAAAATTAACGCAGATAAGACCAACTTATAAAAATTTCTATTTTTTTTACTTTCCAATATAGAAAAATATTATTGCAATTGTGAACATTTTCGACCTCGAGATTATGATGGTGACCTGGTGGTCTAGGGGTAAGGTGTCAGACTTCTGTGCTGGCGGCCGGGGTTCAATCCTCGGTCCCGGCACAGATTTATCTGATTACCAAACCCTTCCTTCACCTCTGACAAGACATCTTGTGAATGTGGGGAATGCCAGGCCTCCACCGTGGTTCGGATTCCACGTTAAACTGTAGGTCCTTCATTTCATCTCACAATCACCCTACCATTACACATTAGCGTAAGTGCGTATAACCCGAATGGGTAGTAAGACGCGGTGATAATAATAATAATAATAATAATAAGAGATTATGATGTATCTTTACATTTTGTGTCCCAATCCAGAAAAGTATATTTTACAATTGTCTGTCTGTCCCTGGCCATGTATATAAAATGGTTTGACGGATTTTGTTCAGCGTCGATAGTTAAATGTTATAGACTAGTTAGGACCTAAACCTTAAAAATGAATTGTCGTTTGTCAAAATAGGCTAAGTTATTTTCTTGTAATTTCAACTACCAGAATAAAAAACCCTAAGAGCAGAGGCAAATTTTTAAAGACAAAGAAGAGGAAAGATAATATAAATTAAATATATATATTTAACCTAATCTGTTTGTATGAAAAATATACAAAAAATTACCGTAATCTTGCTATTTGTTGCGCCATATCACTAAAGCAAGAGTTGAGTTTGTATTATTATTTTGTAGCCAGAGAGAAATATATTATACACTCAAGCACATATCAATTATTCCATGGGGATGCAAACAAAGAATGAAAAGCTGAAAATTATATGGGAAAATCATATTTTCGTTTGAAGACACTGTGTTTGCCAATAACCTGGACACCCTAACCTTTAAAATGAGTGTTCGTTGGTCAACATCGCTTAAATTTTTTTTTCATAATTTCAATTATTGGAAATAGGCTTATCAAATAATTATATACAAGATATATAGAAAGAGAGTGAGAGATTGAGAAAATGTACAAGTGAATGTTTGACTGTGTAATTTGATATGCATGTGTGTGAATGAATGTGAGATTGAGATTGTTAGTAATAGAAAATGAGTGTGCGCGAGTAAGTTTGAGAAAGTGAGTGTGAAGGAATGTGTGTGTGTAGGTGAAATATAGTTTGTTGTGAAATAAAGATTGTGTGCGTGTCTGATATAGTGTGTTTGCGAGAGAGTGTGAAAGAGTGTGAAAAAGAGAATGTGTGAGAGAAAGCGTGTCATAGACATACGGTGTGTGAGTATGTTATAGAGAGAAAGAGTAGGAAAGATTGTTAGAGAGAAATTATAAGAGAAAGAAAACTTGTACCAAAGTGTCTAAAAAAGAGTGAATTAGAGAGTGTGTGAGAGATAATGTGTTAGAGAGTCTGTGAGAGTGAGAGATAGTAAGTGTGTGAAGGAAAGTGTGTGTGTGAGAGAGAGAGAGAAAGAGAGATAGAGATGGTGTATGAGGGGATAAATGGGGTACAATAAAACATTACTTTGAAATATTATCAGCACAAACTCAAAATTAAGTGTGATCTAGGACACAACTGAACTTATTGGTATTGTGATACTATTTATAAAAACATGAACACCAAAATCCAAACTTAAAATATAATAATGGCTATCTAGACATATTTAAAGATAGTTATGCCAGGTCGCCACCGTGGTTCGAATTCCACGTTAAACTGTAGGTCTTTCAATTCATCTCACAATCACCCTACCATTACACATTAGCGTAAGTGCGTATAACCCGAACGGGTAGTAAGACGCGGTGCTAATAATAATAATAATAATAATAATAATAATAATAATAATAATAATAATAATAATAAAGATAGTTTTATTAATTTTTGGAGTAATAATAAAACATACAAATATATATTTAAACATAATAATTGTATCGTTTATAATTTATAATTTATGTGCGAAACAAACTGTAAGACAATATTTTCATGAAATTGAATATATTAATTTATTCATTATAGTTAATAATTGTTGATTTAAATGCAAATTAACTATAACAACATCCCAACGGCAATAAATGTTTCGCAGTCTAGAAACTTAATTCTTTCAATCTAAAGGTCTGTTTCTACGGCGCGTGTTTGGACGGATTCGACTCGTAGATTACATTATCACAGGTCATGGGACCGATAGTTACACGTTGACTTGGTACGGCTTGGGCGTTCCCGTGTATTGTCGGTAAATGCTTGAAACATCAAACGCCTTGTGGTTCATCTGATGACGAGCCAGTGTTGTATCAATAATAATTCTTTCGTGTCAACCGGAACGGTTCGTTCCAGCATGGCCGACTGTAGTTACAGGCCAGAGTGTCAAATGTGGCAACTCCTCTTGTAGTTACGTCATGAGGTCTAGAAATCCACTGCTTATGGAGAATTGTGTAAATAAAAACTGACGAGTCACTTTGAACGATACCGACAGTTAATATAAACATGTTTTAAGTATATAATTTAACAAAAATACTTCAGAGTTTGAAAAATACAACAAATAAACATTTAAAGAATAATTTTAAAATAAATTTGCTAGGTAAGAATTATGTACCGTTCACAAACACGATTAGAATTCTATGATTACAATTACAAAAGGCACTCGCTTAAAACCTAAAAAAAGCATTCATTGTTTCACTAATCCAAAGGTCCCGGGTTCAATAGCCATGGCCAGGTGTCCTCTTTATCAACTATTTCAATAAAACCAACAATGTTATTTAATAATGCTTTGAACACTTATCAGCGCTGGGATATATAATTTTGAAACATTACTTTGTAAAGAGTTTAATTTTTTTTCTTTTCTGAATAAGAATTTTCACTGCGAAATTTATAATTCTTATACTTGGTATACAGTAGCCCCGTGGCTTCTTTGGTGCTGACCGACAGCTCACAGCTGACTTCTGACCGTTAACATTTAGGTATATACCTACATTTTGACTGTCAGAAGTGACAGCTGCTTAACACATGTTTTTGCTGATCATATGGCTCGGCATATAGATACATAATTTGGTCTGGTAGCTTTTCAAAGCTGTCAGCTGTCAGTCAGCACCAAAGAAGTCATGGGGCTACTGTAGTTCGCGCCACTATCGCTAGGATCAGCTTGGAATGACGTCACAGAAGAATACGCACGCATGGACGTGAAGTCCATAGAAAAGGAAGTGCGAAGTTTATGTAAAGTTCACCATTACTGCTTTGTTAGCAATTTGTCGTTTATTGAGTTTATAACAAAGTATTTCAAATAAAATATTTTCATCTTTAATAGCACTACAACTTTACAATGAAAAGTTATTTCATATATCTAATAGTTGCGGGAAAATGATGAAAATTAGAAAACTTCCTTCATGTAAAGTACCCTCAAAGTGATTTTTATGAGAAAATAAAATTGACATCTTGTTCATAGTAATAAACAGTGTCTGGATAAAAAGGTTAATCAAAACCGTTAGGGCGAATTTCGAGAAAATAGATTATTTATCCTTTTGCCCTTTATCAAACAAATTACGCTTAAATTTAGGGTCTGCTATCTAATTCCAAAAAATCCTCGGGAGGACCTTATAAAAACCCCATATACCAAGTTTTAGCCCAATCTCTAAAAATAGTCTCGGCTATAGCCCGAGGTACAGAGCGAAAGACAGACAGACAGAAGGAATTGCGAAAAACACTTTTTTTTGTTCCAGGGGGTCTTGAAACGTCGACATTTATTAAAATCTCGAGTTCAAATTTTTTGATGATCACAATACTTTCTCTCCAAGGTGTCGAGAGAAAGTAAAAACTAGGTGTGAATATGAGTAACCATATTAATTGGACAGTTTAAGTAACTTAAATTTGCAACAAAGTGGAATCCTGTCTTCATTCTCTGAGAAAACTGAATCATTTTCTACTCGAAATTGTTCGAATTATTCATGTTCAAGTTTAAATCTTGCCACACTTTGACTATTTTTAAATAGTGGCCGATCATTTAAAAGATGATCTAGTAGAACGACTACAGCGATTACAAAACACGCGTAATCAATATGTATTTTATTTAAAACAATATTACAATATTATTTGTATTTTCATTAACTGCAGTGGCTAAGGTTAAATTAAAAGATGAGGTTATATTTTATCAATATTACTTCATAAAAATACGTTGTTAACATCTCAGCCTCTCTCTCTCTCTCTCTATATATATATATATATATATATATACCTATTTTCATGGTTACAATTTTTAAAGGTTAAACACACCCGTACCACTTGATCAGAATTCACTCTACAGGTGTATATTCCCATGCACACAGAACATACACACACAGTCACACACTCTGAAACATTCTGTATATACCTATATATACACACAGAGTGTTTCAGTGAAAGCGTGCAAAAATTAAAAAAGGACATACCGAACATTTTGAGATAGGAATCGTGTGGTCTAAGGGTGATATCGGCCTAAGCATGTGGGGGAGAGCCTGAAGGCTAAGGAAGCCATGATGTGTATTTGGTTTACCTATCATCCACAAGGTGGCCCTGTCTTATCATATTTATATGCACGAATCAACGGCGGACCCTTACATACAGGTACTTGCGGCTGATATAACGAGTTTTGCCTGAGTTGTTGGAGGACGTACCCTTGTCTGTTCATGAGAGTATGTGGCTGCAGCATGAGGGTTCATAGCCTCACTTCAGTGTGGATGTCCGCAACCATCTGGATGTTACATTTCCTGGTCACTGGATTGGAAGGAGCCATAACCTGCGCGGTCATCCGACTTAAATCCAGTAGATTATTTCGTATGAGTATATCTCAAATCACTTGTGTAATAGACCCCAGTGGACCCAAACTTGGAATTGGTTGTCAGGATTGTCGTCGCCTGTGATGTGATTCGCAACATGGATGTGGTATTTAAACATGTGTAGAAGAATCTCTTACGCTGATATCATGTTTGCATCGTGGTTGGTGGCCGTCATTTTGAGCAACTGTTGTGAGGAACGAAATGGTAGGTTTTCTCTGGTTTGTCACCGATATGGTACAATGTACAGTACTACCTGTAGGTAATGTTACAACTAAATGTAAATAAATTACATGTAATATTAGCTGTAAATAAACCGGACATCTCTATCCATGTTTGACATGTTTAAGCCCATACCCCACCTATCTGGCTTTGTGGACCACACGATTCCTATCTCAAAATGTTAGGTAGAACATCCCCTATGTCCTGTTTAATCTTTGCACGCTTTAACTGAAACATCATGTATATATACGCCTGTTCTTCCACTATCTTGGCATCGTAGGCTTGGAACAAAATAGTTAACGCTATTCGCCACCTGACATCCATACTTTCTTTATAGACATCAGTTACCCGATATATCTAGTCAAATAAACTAAATGAGTTCTTGAAATATTGTAAGCTTTGAATGAGTGTATGAATGAGCATATAAATGTTTTTATATGATTAAAATATATTTTTAGTATAATAATAATTATTGTTATATAGTCATGTAGCAATTATTGCTCCAAGTAAACAGAATGGGGCCAGTCAAGCATAAACATCACTTACCCAATATCATCGACCTGGCTAAGCACATCGAACAACAAACATCCGACCACATAAATCACACGCGAGCAACTGCCAACACTGAGCCTAGTGCCGCATCTCGCCGCTAGAGACCACCACCACCCTTACCATGCTCAATCCGCCCAACTTCAAAGAAAAGAAAAGACGAGAAGAAGATAGTAACTGCCAGACTTTGCCGGAATAATATAGAATGTTCTTCTGCCGCGCGCGCGCTCCCTTCCCCTGTGCCTCTCCTGTTCGATGAGTGTGCGCCATATAAAAGACCATTCGTCGAGGAAGACGTCACTCTTGGACGTGGCTGGGACCATGTAGGACTAAGCGTCGGCGTAACGGACATATTAAGATAATGTAAGGATAAAATTCATTTTCGGCTTAAATGTAAATTATTGGAACTATTAGAAATTCTTTTTTGGTCTTTTTCTATAAAATTTAATTATAAATTACTTGCATAAGCCTTCGTCTTTGATTTACTTTAAAATGAGAGTATTGTTAAGTCAGAAATTTTCTGTGTTATTGATATTAGGCATTATGCGCGAACTTTATACTTAACAAATTAACTTTATCTGTTTCTCTGTAGTATTTTGGTTAGATGAGTATAGTAAATGTTAAAATAGGAGAGTGTTGTTAGATCAGAACTTTTTGATGTTATCCATAATGCTTGAAAGTCAAACATTTCAAAATTAACTTTATTTCGTCTCAATTGCAAATGGTGTTGCATTTTGGGTTTGGCAAACATTAAGGTGGGAAAGTGTTAGAAAAGTGTTAGAAATATGATGCCGAGATTTTCAGTATTAGTAGAATGGAGTATTGCACTGGAGTATTGTATATATTAACTTAACTTTATATTTTTAACTTTACTAGTTTCTAGATTTTAACTTTTATGATAGCGTTGTTAATATCTTTTGTGTAAAAAAAAAGTAACGAAATCTTAAAAAAGGAGTAAAGTTAGGAAATATCCTCGATATTTATAATTGTACTATTATCCTTGTTTATGACATTATGCGAAGGTTATTTTGAGTTCTGCAATTAGGTTATTATTTTACATGTTAAATGGTAGTGACATTAGGTATATTTGATGGAACTAAAACTTTTATTAACATGTTGCCTTTTTGCAACAGGCACAAAAATGTGTTAGTTAGGAGAGATCATCTACTGTATTAAGTATGACCATATTCAAGTCTATTAATGTTATGCATTAATATTTATATGCGCGTAATATTTTTAGGGTACATAATAATAAATAACGTAATGATGAGAAGGAAAAGAGTAAATGTTTATGGAACAATGTTTTTATTGGTTAGTATTTATTTATGTTGATAATGCTTGGTCACTCACGACTATTATATATACAAGGAACTATTGAATGCTCTTCAAATCATATGCTTGTTATTTAATAAAGTTTGGCATAAATGAAATCTAAAAGATTTTAAGACTTGAAATTAATTCTATAGCATAGTTACGCCATATTATCCCTATGTCTAAAAAAGCGCAATGTTCAAAACTCCTTTATTAGCCTTCGAACTTTTTATATTTTATTATGTTATGCAACCTGTGAAGGTGGACCATAGTTTCCCGCTACTCAAAAGAGTGAGCTGCGTGCGCTGGGGACATGTTAAGTGTCTAGCACTTTATAACTCACAATTTTAGGATATTCACTCTACGCGCTCCTCTTTATTTTATTTTATTTTTTCTTTAACTGTAGGTTTTGTTTAATTTTTATGTATTGAATACCTCTATTTTTAGAGCTTGGATTACAGTCATATCTCCAACAAATGTACGGGGTGCTGTGTTTAATCCCTGGCTAGGTGTATTTCATCAGATCAATAAAGCCAATTATTATGAAATGATAAATACAATTTTTAATAAAAAATTGATAAATGCTTGTTTGTGACACGCGCATACCGAGGTAACATTATTTAAGAGAGCTAGGGTTCACGCCCAAACTACCGGAAGTGAATACGTACCGTAAATGCCCGCGAGCTTGATGCAAGCAGTGGCTGGGAAAAGACCATTGCGTCCCTTCCTCCCGCCCAAGCATGGTGCTTCAAGGATGTTCGTGGTGAAGTTGTTGTGGAAAGGATCGTCACAAGCCGGGTGGTTTCCATTCAGAGACACACACTTGAAGCAATCAATGGCTGACACTGAAATAATACACCACATTAATTGATATTAATCTAAAATGTGTTTGGAAAAAAAGGTTTGAGGCTATTTTCAAAATATTTTCCATTGAAAAGATGGTAGAAATGCTAGAAAAGTTCAAATTACATAATGTAATATAATGTTGTAAGCCTTGTAAGTTGGCTGCAGTGTCACTTGACTTTAGCAGTCACTTTTACTAGACAAATAGACAATGTGAATGAGAGAGTGATGTTATATGTAAATGATGCAGTGATAATTATTGAGAATTAAAGTGACTTGAAGAATACATTAAATTGTTTGAATGTGGTGACGAGCAGAATGGATCTTTGTATAAATGTTTCCAAAACTACGGTGATAGTTTTTGATAAAAACGAATCACGAAATGATTGTCAGCTTAGTATAAATGGAAAATTGTTAGAACAAGTGAATGAGTTTGTGTATCTGGACAGAATGTTTTGTTAAAATGGAAGGATATATGGTGAAATCGACATACGGGTGAATGCATCTCGGAGAGTAGTTGGATGTATCTAGACTATTGCAAAGAATAAGGTAGTATCTAAAGAGACGAAGATGGCAGTATAATATTATATAAGTGTGTTAACATCAACATTGTTTTATGGTGTGAGGTGTGGATTTGTCAGGAGAAACACAGGAGCAAGGTGAATGAGGATGGAATGAGATATCTAAGAAATGTGTGTGGAAAAACTCGTATGGCTGAGTCAGTAACGAATAGAGATGTGTCATTCATGAACCAACGGGCCAATATGAACGAAACAGTAACAAGAATAAACGATCCGGATCTTGGTTTAAATGAGCCGTCGTTCATTTTCTATCTCTGTCTACTCTCTCAGGGGTTTCGTTTAATGTTCAGCTCAACTCGGTTAGCCTCGGTTATCAGCACATTGCTTCCATATGTTCCTTTTCAAACCATTATTTTGCTCTGCAGTCTACCAACTCACTACCGGTCTCTCTTCTCGCTTATTCGTCCAAACAATGGATCAAGGTCAGTTGATTTTCCACCATTCCTTTACCGTTCTTTTCCCATTCTCGTTCATTCGTAAATTGGATGGATCAAAGAGTGACCGGAGAGCTAGTCGTTCATCGGGTCTTCTCTCATTATCGGTCATTCATTTATTGAACGGACCAGTGAGTGAGCGGAGGTTCAGTTGGTCACAATTTTTCTATCGCTCTCATTCAATTGTTGAATCTACAGAACATTTTACTCAGATCTTGACCTGATCTTGGATTGTAATTAAGACGTTTAATAATTTTAATTTTTTTTTCAACTGTATATATTTTTAACAATCGTAATATTTATGTGAATTGTGATTTAGGTATATCATAATATAGGTTTTTGGGATTCTACAAAGCAGCCCATCATAATTTACTTACAAAATATTAATATCATAGAGAAACAAGTGGTTTCTTAAAAAAAAGTATGATAAAAAGGCATCACCATTTTTAAACTGTAAGCTGATCTTTTTACTATCAATTTAAATGATGTTAAGGAAAAATAACATTGTGTTAACTACATTTAAATAAAAACTACCTTTAAAAAAAATTGAATGAACGGTGAACGGGTCAAATGAACGGATCATTGAACTGAACCAGATTCCACGAACCGTTCATTTAAAAGAACGATTTTGCCAATCTCTGGTAACGAATGGATGTTGAAGGAGTGTGGTTTGAAAGAGAATTAAATAGGCAACATGAGGATGAGTGTGGATCGAATGACAAAGCAAATATTTGAAGGTAGAATGTGTGTATCAAAAGGAAGGGGTAAGCCATGTAAGATGTGGCTAAATGTTGTGGACGAATGTGTGAAAATGAGAAACATTAGAGTTTTAATAATAAAAAAGCATGCATTACTCGGCATATGGATGTTGATGAAGCGAAAGGTGTATGCAGGTATAGGCAAGTGTGGAGAAAGTTAGTGAGGATGGAATAAGTTTTGAGTTGTTATTTTGAGCTATATACAGTAGCCCCATGGCTTCTTTGGTGCTGACTGACAGCTCACAGCTGACTTCTGACAGTCAACATTTAGGTATATACCTACATTTTTACTGTCAAAAGTGACAGCTGCTAGACACATGTTTTTGGAGATCATATGGTTCGGCGTAGGGATACGTAGTTTGGTCCGGTAACTTTTTAAAGCTATCAGAATTCAGCTGTGAGCTGTCAGTCAGCACCAAAGAAGCCATGGGGCTACTGTACACAGTTTCTTGCATACCCCATAAGGAAACTGGGTAATTAGGTATGTATATATATCACAAGACATACAAATAGCCAAGTGAGAGACCAAAATGTGCCACAAAATAAATTCTTTGAATATTTAAATTTCTAGATATTTTGTGCTGTCATTTTAAGGATACGTGTATTAGAGTCTCGATGTTCCTACATAATGTGAACTAATCCACCTCAGATCAAACAAAGAGTTAATTTTTTAACAGAGTCTCTCTACTACCCAAAAATACACTTTCTGATTTTCTTATAGTTAAAAACAGCAACATGATGAGGCTGTGTTCGTAAACGTTAAGCAACCAACTGATCTGCTAGTAATAATACTTGTTAAAGCCTATCGATTGACCTTGGCCACGCGCACAAATAGTCACCTTGGTCAACACGTAGGCTCGACAAGTCATGCTCTACATCTGACTACTGCAGTCAACATTATGAGTGCCATAGTGATATTTAATCGAGACATCACGGTGAACACAATTAAGTAACCAGTGGGTAACTTGTGTGGAGCTGGGTACTGGTGAAGGCAGGATTGTGGTGGCGAACCTATATTTTCAGTTCAGGCACCCGATAGAGCCATATTTAGACCAGTTGGAGGAGGTGTGCGGCTATATGCGGGGGAACCACTCATAATTACTGCCGATGCCAATGCTAAGGCCCAATCTTCAATGTCACGTTAAAGTCCTTGTAACTTAACCGTTTGTGAAGTCTAACCGTTGGTTAAACTTAGCGTTGCATTTTACAATACCATTTTTATGTGCGTGTCGAATTACGGATAGGTGCCTTCCATTAGTTCTTAGCGTTAACTTTCTTGGAGCGCTAGATTTGTGTCAAAGCTTTTGATTGGCCTAGCCTGACCATAGAGAATATAACCAAGTCATTACAACGTCTATGGAACTGTTATGAAAAAATCAATCAAAACGAGTTCAATTCATTAAATTTGTTGAGGTTATCTGCTATATTTTATAGTATTTATTTTCCTGCTAAAATGTCTGTTGAGATTCATAAACGCGAACGAAGTGTAAATTTTAGCAAGGAAGAGGAAATGTTGCTGATTGAATTAATAGGTAAATACAAACAAAGGATTGAAAATAATCAAACTGATGCTGTAACATGGAGACAAAAAAATGAAGCTTGGCAAAAACTCTGTAGTGAATTTAATGCAGTAAGTGGATCAATTCCCAGATCAATTTCAAACCTAAAATTTAAATTTGATAATTTAAAAAGGAAGACGAGGAAAGTGTCGGCCCACAACAAACACGAGATTTTCAAAACGAGGNCAATTTCAAACCTAAAATTTAAATTTGATAATTTAAAAAGGAAGACGAGGAAAGTGTCGGCCCACAACAAACACGAGATTTTCAAAACGAGGGGTGGTGTGCCAAATTTTATTAAAGACCCGGTCCTTGACAAGATAGAAGATATGTTGACCATCTCTATAAAAGGACTGGACAGCGAATTTGATATTGACACTATCATTCAAGGTAATTACGAGGTTTGCCAGCTCTATTAATAGTCACTCATGTTAGACTGGCCTGCTGAAGATTGTTTGCTCACTCTGGTTGTGTAGTCATTGTTTAGTAAAAAAAAATACCTTTATTCGTACTAATGATCCGTCTGGAACCACAATATAATTATTTTGATTTATAAAGCTGTAATTTTAGAGTTTTTATTGTAATAAGATTATTTATAACATAGTCTAATGAAAAAACATTGGCCTATCAAGCTAAGACCTTAAGATGTTACAAATTAAAATCCACACTTGTACAACTGAACAAAGAATACTATCGGTTAAAGGGAGGTTTGTTTGCAGTCTAGAGTTCCTTTTGGGACTAGCTCTCTGAAACGTATTTTTACTTACCTAACAACTAAAATATGTCCTCTATACCTGTGTTACATCTGTTGAGCCTGAAAGTGCTGAAACCGGATCACCTATTTTGGTCTCACACCCCAGCAGCCACAATGTTGATCACCTTTTGGAGGAAGAAGTTGCCCAGCAGGATGAAGAAATATTACCTTTATGTATTGAGTTGTAGATTATATTTTTCCACTTCGTCTTAGGCCTACAATCCATTCAGGTATATACCTATGTACTAATTAAACTAATGGATTAGTGATAAGGAAGGTTTAATATAAAGGAAGTGCACTCGCATTTGTGTGGAGTGTGAGTCGAAAATCATTTAGGAAAAACTACCCTTAGGGCCTCTCCTGGATCGAACTCCAATCCCCATGTCATCGGTAGTCTAGTCTATTTCTATAGTGACGCCTTAGACCATGCGGCCACCGAAGTAAGTAATTGTACAGTTACAGGTTTAAGAGGGAACTCCCATACCTTCTATTTTGTTTCAAATCCGCTACGCCTCGTGCTTGTAGAGAACTTAAATTCCATTTCTCCCTCTGTTAACTCTCTTGTGTACAGCTAGACATCTCGTCGCCTGTAGGGTTGACTAGACTGGCAGGTATAAATTCTTTCCAAAAATA
>CABFVZ010004394.1:0-50131 GCA_902151445.1 Timema monikensis
ATTAAATATAGAGGTAATCTTTTCTTTTGTACGTTTCAACCATGCCTGAGAAGGGTATGTGAATCTGTGTTGGGGTAGGTCCACTCAAAATAACATGTGATTATGCAATGCTTTACCTTTTCTACATAGTTCTTGAATTTCTCATCCTTATAGTATTTTAAGTCCATAATAATCCTTAAAATTAGAAATAGCGTCTACACAGTCTGTACCCACAATCACATGACTGTGCCAACCAATTAGAACGTCTGAGACTAGGTCCATTTAAACATTTTAGTTGAAATGTAGTTTAAATGAAATTGCATATAACATAGGTAGCTGATTTAAGGACAGTTCCATGATAAAGTAGACATGGAGCTTAAAAATTTGTCTATAGGGCCTAATCAAGTTAGCCATATCATTGGATAGCTAAAATACTGTAGTTTTATAGTTGAGAACTCCTTAGCCTCTGACGAGATGTGTATTAATCACAACTTGTGAATGTGGGGAATGCCAGGCCTCCACCGTGGTTGGGATTCCACGTTAAACTGTAGGGCCTTCATTTCATCTCACAATCAGCCTACCATTACACATTAGCGTAAGTGTGTATAACCCGAACGGGTACTAAGACGCGGTGCTAATAATAAAGTTGAGAAACAATTCAGCAAAAATAATGAATTATCAAAGAGTAAATTACTATCAAATATCAGTCACATTATAGCAAACCCGAATAATTAAAGTATTGCTGTTTATGGTAGTCCAAAATAGTTATTAAAAGAGTTATAAGTCATATAAATTGTGATAAAACTTAGCGGTTAGACTAACTAGATAAGTCAGAAGTGATTTACTAAAAATAAATCAAATCTGGAGTGTCCAAAACAGATCTAGGCCTACTGATACTCATCAACATGTTGTCATTCCTTTATCAGTAAAAGGCTAATGGTTGTTCTTTGAGAATAAATAATTTTTTCAGAAAGTTTAAAATTTGTATTCAAAAATAGATTCCCTCACAGAGAATTAACAGATGTTAAAAAAAAGTACAGCAATTTATTATACCCATATTTAACGGTAACAGAATCACTCATATTGGTATTGAAATGACATCCAAAAGTAACGAAATAACGAGTCACTAGAAATTGAATAGTATTAGTTTTATGTTTTAATAGGCTCTGTGATGAATGAAGCTTACATACTTTTTTTAAGAATGTTTTATGGTTTTAAAAACAATGTTAATGAAATGTATGCATAGGTCTCGCTTTAAATAGGACCTAAGTTACTTTAAAAATAAATATTTTGGAAATAAACATTATTGTCAAGACTTTATTGGATCCATGGTTTGTGACTAAGAAGAAGAAAGTTGTATGTTTTCATAGTGTAATACGTGTTCTGAAATAACCTTAAAGGATAAGTACAATAGATGAAATATTGATGAAAACTATTGTGAAATGGGAACAGTGGGAGAGAATGAACCAAAGAGTCGCTCTTCGAGACATAGAAGGTACCGTGGAGCATTGTCTTGAGACTCTCCAAAAGCTAAAACCTAATTTTCTAGCTCACACCTTCATTAAACTCCAACAGTCTAAATTTTTTGAGGAAAAAAATCAAGCTACTAAAGAACACGTAGAACTTATTCAAGTGGACTTGGCAGGAAACTACACTGTGGAGTAACAAAATGAAATTCAAAGTGCACAAAGAGCTAAGTTACAAATTAACATCTTCACAGCTTTTTATATGGAATGAGAAAAACACAGGCTATCTATGTGCAATAGTTAGTGAAGAGCTAGAACAGAATAAATATTCTGTTCACAGCTTTCTAGGTAAGTGTGTGACCCATGTTATTTCAGTTGACCCAAAAATAAAGTATCATATTCATGATTGACGGGTGCAGCAAGTCAATTTAAACAACAATCTTTGTTTGCCAACTTAACATTTTATAAGAAAAACTATAATGGCCATTTCACATGACAAAGGTGTTGTTGATGGAATTGGCGGCACCTTAAAACATACAGTTTGGACAACCTGTAAAGCTGGGAAATATGCTGTGCGTAATGCTAATATGTTTGTAGACATTGCACGTTGCAAATGTCCTAACATACTGCTGATCCTTGTTCCTGCCCAAGATATAGAGATTCATTGAAATGAATTAGATCAACCGTGGGATTACATATCTCCAGTTCCAGAGACCAAGAGCCTTCATGCAGTAGCTCTTGTTGCTCCATTTATTATTGAGAATTAGCGTTATTCTTTGTCCCCAAAAAAGCCTGTCCACACGTTCCGAGATGAAGTTTTGATTTCTCTAATCATAAATACAAATGTCTCAATCATAATTCTACTTTGTTTAAAGGAGACTTTGCTTTGGTTTGTTTTGTTGGAAAAAAGTCTCAACAATTCTTTGTAGGACAAGTAACACAAGTTAATGTATGTAGTACAGCATCTTATGAAATGACATTTTTGAGAAAAACTGATGAGTGTGTAAACTTTTACTTTCCTACAGAGGAGGACCAGAATTATGTTGAAACAAGCCAAATCATTAGGAAATACCACCACCTAATATCGATAACAGGGATAGGTACTTTTTATACACACCTATCTATGAAGCACAATGAGAAGGCCTACATTGTTAACTTATTGTTCCATTACCACAACCTGCTCATTCTGTTACTTTTAAATTAGTAAATATTTACTAAATGTTACTCTTAATATATCATTGTATAGCTGATAAGTTTGTCTAAGTGGTCTAATTTTGTAGCTTCTACATGCGAGTGGGTGGGCTGAGTTTGTACTCTTTTTATGATAAGTCAGATAACTGTGTCTGAACTATGTCATTCTGTTACCAACTAATAATTAATTAGTAAATAATATCAGAGTGTGAAAAACATTTTTTTTCGAGGTTATTAAAATAAAGTTTGTTTTGTAAAGAATTTAATAGAAATTTGATTCATTTGAATAGCTGTTCTTATCAAATTTTCTTTAAAACACCATAAAAGAATTAAACATTGTCATTCCGTTACTCGTGGAACTGCCCTTAAAAGATGTGTGTTAAACCATCCAACTTATAATTGGTATGCTTATAATTGCTATGAAAATATGAAATAATAAGTGTATTAATATGTTTCTTGAACAGGATGTGGACTATCATAGTATGGTTGGCTCTACCTCAGAAAAAAGTAGGCCTAGAAATAATATAGAAATGGATAACAATAATGAATGTAAAGACTTTTTCTAAAATAGTTTTCACAAATTAATGTGAGTTAACTTAATATGATAGCCTATTAGACTGGTTGAGATTCTTCTATAAAGATATTTTCTTGGCACCTAAGAAATGCTAGTTGGCCTATTGGTAGCCAAAACCTATCTGCTATTTCTACAATTTCTACAATGCTTGACTTAGTGTTTTCTTTTTTTCAAGGTATCCCTAAAATATTTTAACCTTATATTATAAATAAAACAGGCCTTTGCCTTACACAATCAAACAGAACAGAATCAATATAGGTAAGCCCAGGGCCTGTCTAAGGCGTGTACTACATGTGCAACAAAACAATTCAGGGGGGCGCCAAAATGGCCCAAAAATAAATACTTTTTGTTTTTATCTGGGAAATTATAAGTATAATTGACGAAAGTAATTTGTAAGAAGAATGCTTATTTCTTAAATTAATATTTACATCCATGCCAAACAGAGTACTTTTTTATTTCAAATTAGAGCATTAGAATACATTAACAAAGTAAATATGTTTTGAAGGTTGTTCGGTGCGACGTACCCCTGTCAACTACATTGGTGACGGGACTATACTAGTTGCCTGGTCGAGACTGTACGATCTCTTAGTTAGGCTCAGACTGAACTTTTGGTGGGTGGCAGGTGATGGGGGATAGGTGTAATCGTAGATTTGATTCTCAGTCAGTCACCTAACCTCCGTGTGAATGATTTATTGACAATCGCTTACGTGCTTTATTTATAGTTCAGTGTATTGCATTTCGCTACTCATTATTTTTAGTTTAAATGGTGTTATGTGAAATTTTGCTTAAATTTTGTTAATATTTAATTTCAAATAACTTGATAAGTGATAAAGTAAACAATTATGGTATGTCGACCTTTTTTCACTGGTTAGACTTCAAAAGCAGCTGAGCTTGGTTATGAAAACATTTTCTTGAATAATCACTAAACAGGTACATCAGCTCCTCACAAACACAGTGTAGTTAAGACCATTTGCTTATAACTAGCTTAGAACAATCTCAAATTAATTACAGATTTAACATAGAATTAACTGGATGACGCACGCAAAATATCTTGTCAGCTACTTTTGTTTTGATATTTTCTTCTTTTGACTATGTCCCTAAAACATTTTATATATATAATATCTTTCCTCAAATATATTATTAAATTTTCTATAAAATATAACTAATTTTATTTGAGATAAACACATTTATATAATTCTTTATCCTAACCTTTTTTCTAAGAGCAATTAGATAGCTTAAGTATAATTTAAAGCAGTGGTTTCCAACCTAGGGGTAGTGAGTGACCTCATTCAGGGTCGTCACAATGTTTGTCAAGGTTATAACCTTATGTTTACCTTATTTTAAAGTTATTATAGTAATTACAGGATAGTGCGAAGTTTAAATAGAAATGTAAGTGGTTAAAATTACAAAAACTGTCAAGTTACTGTTTAGGTTCCTTTTGGTTACTCAACTCTAAATTGAGGGGGTCAGGGCAAAAATTTGAAAACCGTAATTGATCTATATGTGATATTTCCATTTCTATAAAATCCTTAAATCTAGCTATAAAAAATAAGTATTTAATATTCTTAGATATTAGTTATCCTCAAATTTTGATTGACTATAAAAACAACTTGTAGTTCAAGTGGTATGCAACCTTGAAATCATTGTTAACATATTATGTGGTCAAATGAGGGTTATCATGTTTTTGTATGACCCCCTCAATTGCTTGCAGACTGACATAGTTTACTGTAGCAATCTCATGTTTGATAAAGTGACTCTACTGCCATAACTTCTAATATAGCCCCTGGGCTTGATTCTCTTTTGAGACATCTTAGTTGCATTCATAAAATTTATAATCATTATATAACAATTTTTTTCATAATTACTGCATGTTAATCATGTGGGTTTATTGTCACACTGGTTTGGTTTGTTGGTAATGAGGTAAGGATTCATATTTCCACTGGGGACATGGATGATTTTTCCTAAAAACAAAATAAATGTACATTTCCTCCCAATTTTACCTACCCTAAAAGTGTAAATAAATGTGGATAGCCTGAATGGGTAGTAAGATTCATAAAAAAAATTAAAACCTTTGATGTGAATGTTTGTAGTTTATCAAGGGGTTGCGATGGTCTCAAAGACAAAAATTGAGGTTAAACCATGCATAAAGCTGGAAACCATTGGCTTAGAGGATGTATGAAGGAATACACAAACAAGGTGCCATTCTAGACACTTGTGTGATTATATAATAAAGTTTTTTTTTATGAATAACCATTCCAATAGTAAAATTAATTACCAATATGTGTTCTGTCTTACAACAGGTCCATTCCTTTTGTCAGTTAACTTAGACTGCCCTGTCCTAGGGGCGCAGAATATGTTCAGAGATCAAATATTTCCCCAGAACATAATTTGTAACTTCCCCCTTTTATTTGGGTGCCCGGTAGCCAACCCTAACTACTATACTACCGGGACACCCTAGGGGGGTTACATGGGCAGGATGGACCCCGAGCGGTAGGGGTTGGGATTGATGGTATGTGGGGAATGAGGCTAGCAAGTTTCTCCCAACGATCTGTTTATTTCTCCAAACAGTTACTACGCTACTACATCGATATTATGAAATTCCCCGTGACGAGGGAACACTCACGATAACGGGACCCGGGATCGACTCTCTTCGGCCGGGGTGAACCCACTAGACCACATGTTCATAAAAAAATTTCCCCGGAAACCATAGCACTCAAACTAAAACATTGCATATTTTATAGAGGCTGAAGGGAATAAGGATTATTACCTACTACATAGTTTGAAAAAAAAAAAAATTTAAATATATTTTTAATCATAGTTATTTTTATAGTTTCTCCCTTATAAAAAATTTAGTTGTTGCCCAGAATTGGCAACCTCCTCATTTCCTTGTGTGCATTACATATTGTTATTAATTGTTCATTGATACCAGTAGACTTACCGGTACCAACATTTAATTTTACATCTTGAGAGTAAGAGGCAATGGAGTGTCATTCCGGGAGGCCTTGGTTTAATTGTGGATTTTCATAGACTTTTCGTTTTTTCGTAGACTTGCCACTACTGCAAGGTCTTCCAATATCAACCACACTAGGGGAAATACTATCACTATTTAAGATT
Organism: Timema monikensis; assembly: GCA_902151445.1. Lineage (NCBI taxonomy): Eukaryota > Metazoa > Arthropoda > Insecta > Phasmatodea > Timematidae > Timema > Timema monikensis. The sequence continues at coordinate 6,325 of CABFVZ010004394.1, forward strand.
ATGAGTTTTTCCTGATCACATAATTTATGTTTCACAAAACTTGCAATACTCCCTTGATCCTTACTTGTAGGTTTTTCTTGGGGATGTTTATTAGATATGCGATATCCGAGCTTATCACGTCTGCCACGCCATTCACAATAAGCAGAGTTGACATCTTGTGCTCTTAAAAGTCGACATAGTAAACATTTGTTTCACTAAACCATCTAATTTTTTATAAACATTCATCTATTGTACAATGTACAAACCTTAATTGGTCCACTAAAAACAATTTCATGGCTACACAATTATTACAAGTGTATCATGAGTTTAAATAAACTGTGCGTATATCACCATGTAATTAGGCCGTAATATAACGGGTGACTGAATTCGAACTAAAACAAAACATAGCTCACCCTTCTCTACCCTCCCCTGCCTGCCAACCATAGCTACCAAACACCCGCATTAGAGTTGGTGACTGATGACTCGTCACTCAATCACGCCATTTGCCAGGTTGAATTATTAGATTTTTCCTTTGCCCCTTAGCTCAACCTCAGACTTCTTACCTATAACTCTGACACAATATCTTAGCCCTTAGACACCACAACTTTTGTGCTTATACCAACATTGCCTCACTAGGGCACATACTGATAGTGTGGGTGTTGAGTGTCATTGGCCTTAGTTTTTCATACAAATGAAACTACCATATCAGAACCAGAATGTACTAAAAATGTCAACAAAATCGTTAGACTTTTGCCTGCCCCAAATTTCCCCAGGACTGCTTTAATTTCCCTCGAACCTTGTTCACGCGTTCAATCATATTCTGCACCCCTGTCCTGTCCTAAGCTCCTCTTTCCTTTAACCTTTCCTTCTATGATGTCATGCAGAAGATAATATCTCGTAAGGATGTGTCTGATCTAGTTTGCTTTGTACTGAAGAATCACATCCAAAATGGCTATATTCTCACCCACTCTTATTAGGACTTCTTCATTTGTCACCCTGTCGAGCCACCTAATATTCTCAAGTTTTCTCCAGCACCACATTTTAAAGCTCTCCAAATACTTATTTTCCATCTTCTTGAGCGTCCACGTTTATGCTCTATACAAAGTGATGCTCCAAATGTAGCATTTCATCAGTTTCTTCCTCAGTTCCAAACTCAACTTGTTGGTCAGAAGTAACCTCTTCTTCTTGAAAGCTTCCTTGGCCATGGCTATCCTCAACACACTTTCCTTTGTCAGCCTACTTCCCAGGTACTTTAACCTCTCTATGTTTTCCATCTCCTGGTTTCCAATTTTGATTTTCAGCTGATCTTCATATTAAAAAAAAATCACTATTACATTTGAATTCTCAATGTTGACCTCCTTGCCACATTTTCTCTCTTTTTACACCAGTCAATCCATCATTTCCTGCAACTCTTTCTTTATTTTTTGTAAAGAATGCTAGATCATCTGCATACTTTATTGTGTTGATGAAGCGTCCTATCCTGTCCCTCCATGTCGTCTCTGACCAACTACTCTACATACAAATTGAACATCCCTGCATCACTCCTTTTTCTCCGTGCTGTTGGTCCCTTTATCATTCAGCCTCGCCATCACTTGCTTTGCCAGGTACAGGTTTGCATTCAGCCTTCTGTACCTCCAGTTGATGCCGATCTTCTTGAGTATTTCCATCAGTTTCTTCCATTTCATTCTATCAAACTACTTTTGCCAGTTGATGAAAACCAATCTAGACTTCTTCTTTGACTTATCTCTAAAATTATTCTCAGCATTTTATTTTTCTGAATCCAGATTAGTCATCTTCTATCACACTTTATATTTTCTGTTCTGTCCTGTTGAGTATTCTTGCCACAATCTTCCCCACATGAGAGCTGAGGCTGATTGTCCTGTGGTCACTGCACTTCTTGGCTTGTTTATTCTACTTAAGAGTTACCCTAGTTGCGCCTAGGAAATTCTTGGGCCATTATTGTTTCGTAGATCCTCTTTATAAGTTTTGTCAAAGCCATTAATTTGTTGTTTCTCAGTTCCTTCAGAAGGTCAGCTGGTATGCTGTCATCTCTAGCAGATTTCCTTCTTTGCATCTCCTTTATGGTTCTCTCCACTTCATTCTTTAAAATCCTGGGTCTTTTTTTTTTAATATTGCTAGAAAATTATATATAATATTAAAATAAAAATATAACTCATCTAAACTGCACTCAATAGTTTGTTCATTTTGTGTGTCACGCATATCAATTACAACTAGGAATCTCACAACTAATATATTTTAATGACTTCGGAAGTATCTTAGCACACAGTAAAATATATTTTGGCATGCAATACTTGATACGTTTATAATGAAAACCATACCAACCCAACTCAATCTAACCTTTCATGGGTCAATAAACCTAGATGAAATGTTTGATTAAGCTATAATTGTTTAAAATAAATAAATTAAGTTTTTTTTAAAATCTATATTTCATTACAAAAAATGGAATAGAACCATGTATCAAAATGGCGTATTTGTGAATACAGTGTTTTAGTGCAAGATATTTCAGGAACAATATGCTGTTGATGCATGGAAAGTCAGGTTTTGTAAGGTTGGGGTAGTTATACTAAATATATTAATTATTGTGCATTTAAATAGCTCTGGTAGCCATGCTGATTTAATTCCAGCTATTCAAATTTGTAAATTCTTCTATGATTTAGGTGAAGTTTGTTTGAATTATTTAACTATATAATTTTGTTAAACAATATTAATTTTGCTATTATTGAAATTATATTCTTGTGTGTTTTAATGATTTTTTTTTAAAATTGAGATATGACCAAATAAAAGTGGCAAGAGTCTCACCTTGTTTGTGTACTGATAATTCATTCATATTATTTCAATTATTTCCTGATTTTTGTCACTCTCTGGTCATGTATTCAATATCCACAATTTATTTGCTATGTTTCAGGAACAGGAAATAAATAAGCCTTGGATTTCTGAAGCCATAAAAAATGAGATAATGAAGAAACACAAATTGTATCAGAAAGCCAAGAAGAGCAATGAGGAAACAGACTGGAATGAATTTAAAGAGCAGAAAAACAAAGTTGTGACCATGATTTCTTCATCCAAGTTGGAGTATATCGGCAACCATCCAGAGGAGGTTAGTTGCACAGCATGCCTTTACACATTAACATCTGGAAAAAAAAAAAAACAATGGGGAAGTGTTTATTTAATTTTGATTTTCAGCATCACTGTTGGTAATTTAACAGTCTTAGAAATAAATAAGTCATTTAAAAATGAAACAAGGTCATCACTATTTTGATAAAATAGTAATTTTTATGTATAAATAGGCAAAATGAAAAACAAAGAGTTTTTTGTGTAAGCATAACAGGGATTATACAAATTATCTGACCAAGTTTTGCGGGGCTTTAGGGTATATAAAACATTATTTTTATAAACCTTATAGTTAACACCATGGCACACAGAGTAAATGTTTGAAATTATAGTCGTCAACTTTGATACAAAGCCTTAATCGTCAAAGCAGGTTATGCCGGGTGCACTAAAACATGCCATTGTGATCCCTGATGGTTGCCTCAACAATACGAACAGAACTGGTATTACACTGGTTGAGTATGAGCACACTAAAGAATTTTAGTGCTTATGCTCAACTAGAAACGTTGTATGGAGCACTTTTAACCATTGACCCATGGTTATTTTACAACAAATGTTTGTTTTGACATCCCCGATAGCACCACAAAATTTTATCAGATAGTTAGTATAGAGTATAGACCTTCTATAATGTTTAGCATTAAGTAAAACTATGCTATATAAATATTTGAACAATAAAAACATTGCTGTACTAGTAAGTTTACTTTTATAAAAAAACTAATCTTAAGGTTGAGAATAAAATTTGTTACCTTATCTCCACCTTTAAAATTTAATAAAACACTTTTCCTTAATAAATGCTCAAAAGTATTGAATAAAAAGTTAATTCATAAACAACCTAATCCTTTATTACACAGCATTTGGGTTTATCCCGTTTAGTGTCTATTGTTGGCATGGTATGTCTTTTGATTGTTGAATGAATTCAGTTTTGCATGCACCCAAATGGTCATGTAATTTAAATTAAATGACAGATGTTCCTTTTTTTCAATACATTTTCTTTGCTCACTTCATGAGTGTGCCCTGTAAGCTTAGAAAACAACAACAACAACAACAAAAAACATTTCAATCACTGACTGACTTATTCTTTAGCTAGAGCTAATTATATCCAGTCCACCCTGTTACACCCTATGTTTTTCAGGTCCATTCTAATGTTATCCTCTTGTTTGAGTCTAGATCTTCCCAATGGTATTTTCCCATATGTTTTGCCACTCAATTTATTGAACATAGTTATAGTTTATTCCATTAGCGCTGCATGTCCTGTCCGACGTAACCTGCCCAATTTGATTACCATAACAGTGTCTGGTGATTAGTAGAGGGAATGTAACTCATTATTGTGTAACCTCAACACTTCAAACATAAATAGACAGTCTTTGACTTAATCATGCCTAATTAGAACCAGAAATACATTGGTTGTGCAGATTTGAACCTTGATCTCCCCATCATCGGCAGTCTAGTCTATTGCAAGAGCAGCATCTTAGACCATGTGGCCATCGAAGTGAGTCAAGTCTACAATAGATTTGATCTTTGCTAGATGACAGCTGATGTAAAGACAGTACAAATTTGGGAAGGACTTGAGTGTGATATTTTTTTTTTACCTTTATGGATGAGTAGAAGGCATATGATAGTGTGTATGGAAATAAAGATTGGAAAGCAATGGAGCAGGATGGGTTGGAAAGAGAGTTGTAATGAAAATAAAGATTATGTGTGAGGAAACAGGAGCTATGTTAAGACAGAGAAGGGCTAGATGGAGTGGCTACAAATAAAACAAATGTGGTCAAGCAGACAAGTGCTCTCTCACCACTACTATTGTAATGGTAATAATCGAAATGGCCGTTAATAAAGTGGCAAGGAAACTTTGGGAGGAAAGAATGAAAGCCATGATGTTTGCTAATGAGTTGATGGTATGGAAGAAGAAGGTAGAGAGGAATTGGAGGAAAGGCTACAAGAATGGAACGAAGAAGTGAAAAAGTGTGGAATGAAATTTAGCATTGCAAAGTAGGAAGTGATGGTAATGCCAATAAAGAGGATAAGGCCTAGTAAAGCCATGAATTTGTATCGAGTAGAGCTGAGAAAACACAATGTAAATCATCTTGGAAATGTGATTGAGGTGAAGGGTGGCGGTAGAGAGGAACTAATAAGAAGATGGCAACAGAGGGAGCTGTTATATAGGTGTGTAAGAAACTTGCTATGGAGAAGAGAGGTGCCCTTGAAGTGTAAGGAAGTGCTATATATAGCATACTTTGTGCCTATTGTCACACATGCAGCAGAAACATGGACATTGAATATAGCATGTTAGCTGTCACGAGGTGAAACAAGATTAGGATTGAAGTTATCTGGGGAAAGAATGGGAGTACAAGAAGTTCATGAGATAGTAGAGGAAGCAAGACTGAGATGGTATGGTCATGTAATGAGGATGGAAAAGGAAAGAATACCAAAGAGAATGAGGAAAATGAAGTATGTAGGAAAAATACAGCAAGGGTGACTAAAAAAGAGATGGGAGGAGCAGATAACAGAAAATTTGCAAATGAGAAGAGAAAAGTGGATGCAATTAAAGGAAGAAGATGGGGCATTTTACTAAACTGACCCAGCCACAGGCTTGAATCAGTTGATGGTCGTGATTTTTTTTTAATTCACACCATTTGTTTAAAAAAAAGCATACATCAGGATGATTTATGGTAAATAGTATAAGAGTGCTTGAATGAGCAATATTTTTCTGTTTGGTTTGTTTGGAACCTTTCACTGTAAACAGAAATGTTGGTAAGTTATTCACAAATATACTTGTGATTATTTGAGAATATTGGGTACAAGTTTTATTTTTAAATTAAAAATAGGGCAAGAAAATTTTAAATAACGAATATTTACCTCTCCTGGTTTTATAGTTTAGTTCATTTATTTCCCAGCCCACAATGGTTTTGGTGTAATTTTCTGTTAATTCTTTTGATGCTTATTGTTTTAATGAGGATTAACGCTTTTCAAATCTAAATAGATCTGTGCATTAGCCGATATATTTAAAAATAATTCAGTGCATTAGCTGATACATTTAAAAATAATTCGGTGAATTACTTTTACTTCAAACAGATAACCTGAAATATTAGTTATTATAACCTATGTGGAAGATGTTCTAATAAAGTATATAAATATGGTATTGCAACAATTCCTAAACTTCACTGGCTCATGACTCACTTAAATGAATACATAAATACATATTTGATGAATCGCTTTTTTCTTTGTAAAAAAAATCACAATTATATACTTTTGTTTACATTCACAAACTTTTATTTTTGTGTTTTCTCATACAAAGTGTTGACATTATTAGTAAAAAATTATTATTGCACTATGAAGATTTTTCTTTATTTTTAAATATTTGTAAGTCTATAATACCAACTCTGAAATACTAAGAGCTGTACTATTGAAGGGCATACAATATTGTACCTCTGCTTTGGACATTTCCAAATACTCAGGGTGGATTTGTAACCGGAAATTTAGCTAACCTTCTTCAGTAAGAAATATATATTAGGGATGGGACCCTTAAACCCTCTAATCCTTAAGGATATTCAAGAAAATTTTGGATTCGAGACTCAAATCCTTTAAAAAATTATTATTTTACAAGTGAAATTTGTTTTATAACTCTAATATTTATTGGTGTTTCAGAACCAATTATAATTATATAATTAACTCAACCAGACTTAAGACAATTAGTTTAACACTTAACTGAATGTATGAATGTCATAATGAATGGATTATGACAAAGAACGTTAACATTTAGTTACGGTTTCTATTTTCTATTATTTTATTGTATTTATATTTCCTCTTACCCGCCTTGGTGGTGTACAGTAGTTATATACCACACTAGTTTTGTGTTGAGCTAGACTGCCGAGGATGGGGAGATTGAGTTTCAAATCTTGGTCAGGTGAACTCGGGTGGTTTTTTCTAAATGTCTTTCCACTCTCCCTTCATGAAAATGCTGGTTCACTTCCTATAAATTCAACGTTCTCAATTCCTAACTCATTAGCGTAATTAGTACTTAAGTGTATAACCTGAACAGAGAATAAGATATGCTAAATTAATTAATTATATTTTCCATAATGTTCATAATTTTTTCTAAGACTCGGATTCGGATTTGACATTCAGGATTCGAAGGAAAATGGAAGATTTGAATTCATAAAATAGGGGATTCAACCCAACTCTATAATATATAATGACTCGTTTGCCGAAGTGTGTTCTATCGATTTTCACGACCCAAAAACATTTGGGAACCACTGTAGTAAGCTATTTATTGAAAATATCAAGTATTTTTGTTGTTAAATCATGTTTTCTGAATACTTGTTTTAGTTGCACACATGTGTACTAAATTACAAATATGTTAGGAATTCAGAAAGTTTAATATAGAGGAAATGTACCTGCATTTGTGTGAAGGGAGAGTGGAAAACCATTGACTAAAAACAACCCTCAGTACACCCAATAAAGATTTGAACCATTATCTTTTATAATTTAACAAGTAAATAGAATCGTAATAAGTACCTTATTATGAATAACCTCTTTTTAATTGGAGATTTTTATTTATAAAGGAGCCATTTCAATTTATTTTCTTTTTCAGAGCTAAAAACTCATTTAATCTACTGTAACAAAGACTGTGATTTAATCAAGATTAACAGAAAATAACACTTGTACATTTCCTAATACACATTCTTAAAAGCACCTGCAATTACATAAAAGCAAAAGAAACTCCACCTGATGTGCAGGTTAGCACTTTATTTTCTTATTAAAGACAAGATTAGTTAACAGACTCAAACTCTAGGTAGAGTATCAAGTATAATGGCTACTTAGTTTGCTTGCTAGATCTAGAGGGCACATATGTCTCTCTCACCTCATTTTGAAAATGTTTAATGCATATTTGCAATGAACCAAACTAAAGTCATCTTTCATTCATATGTTTATAAACTAACTCCTGTCTTTAATATTTAAACAGAAGAACCTATTAAGGGTTTTATTAATGGGATTTATTTTTGTTTATGTAAAGGTTTATGTAATTTTGAGAAGTAATACACATTAATCTCATACATTTGCAAAATTATCTCTTATTTCCCTTATATATATTCATCATGTTGAAAAATCTTATATATACCACATCAAAGGTAAATAAAATAATTTTTTTTTATCTAATGACAAGTATTTATAAATAATCATTTTGTTTTCAGCCGACTTTTAATTTTATGTTAAAGTTGTCTGTTCTCAAAATAACTAGGAACAAAATATTTTTTTTAACTTTATTGGAACTCCATAACATATATGGATATATGTATTATTAATTTTTTGCACCAAAGCTATCCTAAACCGGCAAGTGCCAAAAGGCTAAGTAAGTCGAGTCTGGACACTGATTCAGGAAACTGGGTTTTAATATTACTACACAACCATTTATCACGTACATATCTGTTATCTAGTGGTGTTAGTGTCTTGTAATTTTTAATATTGGTGTGCACATGTTGTCAGCCGTATTTCATTGAAAATTTCCATTTATTCATTAGTTTCAAACATTTTAATTATTTCATTTGATCATTAATGATTGATTGAAAATGTCTTAACTTGTATTCGCAAGACAAAGACATTACGTGTATAAACAATTCTTCCATGATTTATACATATTTTTCTTTGATTTGGTTCATCAAAAGAAAACTTCTTTTTAATATATTGTAAATTGTAGTAACTTTTCATTTAAATTAAGTTAAAACTATGACTCGCTTTAATATGGGTGACTAGTAATTTTGGAGTCACCCTCCTTTAGAAACAATGATTTGTTAATAATAGGGACACATAATCTAAGAAAGTAAATAATTTATTCTTGTAAACTTGATTAATATTCCAAAATTTTGTGGCAGTGAAAACTAATGGATCGATTTAATTCCATATGCAAACATAGAAATGGTATTCCTGGCTGGTTTAATTGCTGGTAAGGGATAAAAAACTTAATAAATATCCTTCATTATAATGTCTGAATCATTTATTATCCTAATAAAATGAACTTTTTTAATTGTTGCAATTTATAATAGACTTTCTGTTTAGTTGTAATTTTCTTTATGGGTTTGTTCCACTGCCCATAAGTCATTTCAGGACATGCTAAAGGAATTTTCATCAATGCCATCACTTTTAACTAACATAAATATTTGATTTCAGCTTTTCTTAAGTGAAAATGGTTTGTGCATGTAAGCATATTTGTTTTAAATTTCTAATATTAAAATTAATAAAGCAATAAATTCAATAAAAAAATTATTATTTTATCCAAAATTTAATCTACACTTATAACTTTTACACATTTATTTAAAAAAATTATTTCTAATTAAAAATATTAGAACCAAAAAATTTCACATTTCTAATAGTTGAAAGTTATCAGAGCTCCAATTTTGATGTTTTGAGCTAAATTTTAACTATGCCAAAGTGATCTTTACCAGAATAATCTGTATTTCTTCTCCCATGGCATTTAATTTCCAGGACGTTGATAAGATCATGGCAGAGGTCAACAAAAAAGTCAAGAAGTGATGAGAGAAATTTGCAGCTCAGGGCGCACCCTATGCTCAACACATTCTGTTTCAGTGGACAGACCATGACACAAACTACTAGGGAAACATGTTAACACTCGGCAGGCCACAAAATAACCACTCATACAATAGTGTTCACACATTTTCTGCTTGGATCTAAATTTTTGATCTGAAGAGCTTGTTCAAGAAAACTTAAAAATTTCAAATAATTTTTATTTAATTGTCTTTAAATGAAAGAATTAACTCTTTAACACATTCTTAGTTCTGTTTTGAAGTGCTAACATCTGTTTCAATAGAAATCAGATGTTTCAACAGGAAAATATTTTTATATATTGGTAATGATTTTTCACTACTTTACCAGTGTTTAATATGTGTCAACTTTGGTTATAAATGTGTGCTATCCAAAATAAAAATTCAAATTTTACAATCTTGAAATAATAATTGAATTGAGCGTATTGAACATTCAACATAGAACAATTTTTTCATGTATGAGTTTTGAAATTATATTTATTTCAAAGTCTTGATATTGCATTTATTTTGTTTTTAGTAGTTCATTACTATTAATAAAACATTTAAGTATGTTGTTTGTTTAGTTAAGCTAAAGAGTGGCATAACTTTGAATTGCCCATTAATTTACAAGAATAGTCCAATAACATTAATTTATTTGTTGAGAGAGGTAAATACTCAACCTTGTTTAGTAACAATTCACAACAGTGTGTTGTTTTTCAATAATAATGTTATAGCAGCCACAACAATGTTAATTCATCATTTACTTTTATCACATATTTCTTTACCTGTTTAAAAATGAAATAGTAGCTTTACTAGAGAGTTCATCTATCATGATCTCCCAAAAGTTTATCAATTCATATAAAAGTATTAATTGTAAGATATTCTAACAAGCTTTTTTTTTAATTATTTTAATCATTGCTATTGTGTAAGCATACAAGTATGTGGTATTCCTCAGTTTGAAAAATATTGTAAACTTGTTGACAAATGACTTTCTTTTCCAAGTTTTTTTTTCTTCTTTCAAGGCTATAGGCCTGCTAATAGTGAAAATGTGCAATAAAGTGCATATTAAAAAGTAAACTTTCTCTTATGCAATAAATTAATAATTATTTTATGTTTGAAAGAGTTGCTATGTCAAAATGAATTTATTCAAAATTGTATATTTTATTTTTATGTTCAAAGATGTATTGATATAAACTGGTTTTCCTAATAAAATAATATTTAAAACTATTATTTTAATTTGCTTGGAAGTGGTTTGTAATTTGAACTTCTGTTGCCTAACCTCACTCTTATAAAACATACTACTAAACTAATTATGGAATTTCTAAAATTAAATATTCAACTTTATCAGTGTGAAACATAATTAAACTACTATTTTAGTTTTAAAAACTTAAATTTTAACTCTTAGGCTAAATACCCAAAATGAATTATATCGTTTTTAAATCAACACTAGATTTACTATATAAAAATTGAAAAGTAAATGTTTACTATATTTAAAATATTTTTGAAAACCTTTATTAGTGTTTATTTAGTTTTATATATAAAAAAATAATGTTGATCTCTGAAAGAACTATAAAATACATGGATACACAACATACATTTGCTAAGTAGTTAAATTTTATTTTTTATACATCATCTTATTATTTCAAATATGTATTCTTTGTTAAATTAAAACTATCAGAAACAATTTGACAATCTTAAAATATGTGCCCTAATCATAACTGAAGAATGACGAGGGTGCAAAATTATTTATTATATTGTTCTCATATAATTAATTCAAGGTTTGTATCCATATTTCCATTCTAAACTAATTTTTGCTATGTGAGCAAATATTAAAACAATTTACTAGTTAATATTAATCAATAGTTTGTGTGTAAAAGATACATTTTGGAATTCCTATATCTTTTTTCATATTAAATACCTAACATGTTTCAAATTATGTTTTTACACTATATTTAAAGTAATTATTCATAAATAAACATTGTTTCACTTAAGAGAATTTTTTTAATATAAATTAGGAAGCATGTAACAGAAAGTGTAAATTAATATAGTGGCGGTATGCTGCAATCCAAATTATATTTAAATTTTTAATTTCAGGATTTGTCAGACTGCAGTTGAATTGAAACCATGAAATTACTTTAACACATCTCAATTTTCATACATCTATACAATTTTGACTGTCTTCATCTTAAAATGATAAGTTAGAATTTTTTTTAAAGACTTAAAAATTATTTTATAAACTTCAAATTGTTTGTAGATTATGTAAAGTAATCTACAAAATCGATGTTTCTAAGCAAGGGGGTTTCTCCCAGTTGGAAAGTTTATCCTACTTTTAATAACGAGGATACCACAGGTAATAAATTGTCTAAATTTATGTCAGGTACCATGCAGTTCATTGAAGTAAACACATAATTATTAGTGTCATTAGTTATTGATGATTTATTTTTCACTTTCTTAAATCTCGCTCACCATAAATTTGTTAATAAACTATATAATACATTTTATAATTTGAATTTACTGCACTCCTTGACAATAAATTATTATTATGTTCTTAAGAATTACAACTCAAAATGCTAACTAAGCCAAATAGTAGGTCTAGTTATCTATCTTTTTTTCTAAGTACAGCCTTGTGAGTCACTAAACAAGGTATATGCCCATTGAAAAAAAAACATATTGTTTTGGACAGATTTGTAAATTAATGTTTTGAAACAACATTCTCTAAGAATTTTCTCTTCGTTTTACTTTTCATGTGGATAAAGTACCTAATGATAACATGTAACTTCTAGGGAGCACGAGCACATTATTGTGAAACTTGTGACCGAGATATGAAGACAGCGGCCATGTTGGCCCAGCACATACAAGAACACTCCATATGTGGTATTGATGGGTGTAAATTTACGGCACATCCTAAAGTTATAGCTAAGCATGTACAGATGCAGCACCTTACTGGTCTCTATAATAAAATATGTAAAGCTGACACGCCTGAAGATATTTCAAAGTGGATTGAAGAGAGGAAAAGGTATTTACAGTTTTAGGATTTTACTTTTTATATCCATTAACTGTTTCCTGTTTGTGGCTTGGGTCAGTTTTATTCAAGCTATATATTTTCCACTACTGGCTTACTAGGCCTATCATAGCGTCATACCCCTTATAATATAACTTAAAGACTAGAACAAGCATAAAATCCAGTATCCGACTGTTAATTCATCACTGTGAAAGGCTAAATTCACATTTCACCAATGATAAAATTTTCGGCTATGCCAAGAATCAAACTCGGAGCCCTTAGCTCATTAGACAGACACGCCAACGACTGAGCTAAGGTGTATGATAGTTTTAGAACGAAATATACAAATTGAAAAGCTACAATTTATTTTAGCATATTATATTTTGCACACCAAGCTATTTACACAATATGAAATATTTATTCTTTCCAAACTAGTTTTGCAAGATCAATAATATCATATTAAATGTCTGATTAATTGTATTGTTCCTCTTTCCACCACACTGTAGACAAATGTTATTATTATAAATCCTGAACAATTTTATGTATAACAATATTCTATAAATCTATAACTTATACTTATATTCCAGGCGTTATCCTTCTAAAGAAAATGTAGAACGGCATAAAGCCGAGCAACAAGAAAAGCAACAAAGGGGTGAGCACTTGGATAGGCCCAAGAAGCGCTTCAATGAATATGTGAGGGACAAAGGACTTCGAGGAAACAGAAGAGGTATACAATAATACTAGTAACGCAAGTTATTTCTTGCTCAGGGCTGTCGAACAATCTTTGTATTAGTTGTTTCAACATTTCTTTCATATAATTAATCATGACAATGTACATGTACAAATGACTTGATGTAAAAATATTGTAAGTAAATGGCATCAATAAAAAAGGAATAATAATTCTTACTGTATAAAATGGAATAACAGGGATTATGGAGTTTAGCGGCCATACTGAAAATCACTGATCTACTTCTACTTCCCAAGGAAGTTTCACTGAAAGAATCGAAATAATGAAGTATTTGCAAATCTGTGTTAGTGATTTTACCTTTATTTTTCTACAATTATATCATATTTATTTATTTATTACATATTATATAGTCTTAGTAGAAAAATGTTAACACAGCTATCAAATATCTTCTTAAGTGGTCATGGTCTAAAGCCAGCGTCAATTTCACAATAGACTGGACTACAAATGACGATATCGGGGTTTGGATCTCAGTCTGACGTACTTAGGCGGGTTTTCCCTAAATATTGTTTCACTCTCCACACAAATGCAAGTACTTTCCCCTAACCTTAATGTTAAAAATATTTAGCGCTATTTATTCACAATAATTAGGGATTTGCAAACTCATTTTTTTTATCTGAGGAAGCTGCTCATAAAGCTTCAGAGTATTAAGTTGAGCTGACTTTATGTTTAATAAATATATAGCTTTAAAACTTAATTATGTAAATAAAAAACAAATCTACTCTGATTTTTTTAAGTCAGCTATTTAAAACGTAATAAAAATAACTATAAAATGTATTTTGGTAAATAATAAATGAATAATTAACTGATTTTTATTAATAATCTATAAGTACAGTTAAAAAAGCATTCATAAAAAAACACACACTTGGAAACATTTTGTTCAAAACATTAATTTGGGTAAACCATAACTCTAACTTTGCGCGAAAGCTTTAGATTTTGTCAAATATATTTAAAATGTTAGTAAATACGAGTAATAAAGAGATGCAGACAAAGCATGGCTGCTGCTCCTACCAACCTCATTTGTGTTTTTATTGGATGGCACACCTGATTTACGGCGCCAGCACATTATATGCACAATGATGATCTAGATTACAACTTGTGTGACTTTACACCAGTACAAATTGGTGAACTATGTTATTTTACCAGATTTTGTCACACTATTTCTCGTAATTTAAAAACCTTGTGTTGTGTGGTTTGTCAGGCGGAAGAGGGCGAACTCAACACAGAAGGCACAGGGGCAGGCCAAGAGATGTTGACGACAGTTCACTTGGCACGTTGCCATTATATAACAAAGAGGAATGGAGAGGAGGACTTCCAGCCTTTCTTGGCACAGGTGAACAAACAAATTGATCATTACTACGGGAATCGGAGGAAAATACATGATAACCCTCATTTAATTATATAAATGTGTTAGTATGGATTTATGGTAGCTTACCTCTTTAACTAAAAGTGTGTTTTATGCTCACTTGGTATTTTGAAGATAGTTAATATCTACTTATATTTTATTTATTTCTTAAAGTAAGACTTACAGATTTTATAGAAGATTGAATATTGAAAATATCCCATTAATTAAATATCTATGAAGGTTATCATGTTTTTGCCCCAGCCCCTTTAGTTTTACAGCCATTATATTCTATCAACTTTTAGGTTGTTGTGTTGCAGATGTTAACATAGATTTAAATTTAAATTTAAATTTGTATTTGCAATGAAGCGTCTACAACTTTAGGTAGGGGTGGTCGAGCAGCAAATATTTGTATCAAGCAAGCATTACAAAATTACACTCGGGGTATGGGCAGATTTGGGCGGGCATTTCATTTTGCAAACAACTTTGTCACAGACCTATAAAATTTCAAATTATAAGTTTGACAATCTAATTTAATTTAAAAAAAGATAGAAACAACTCTGTCACAGAACTATTAGATTTTAAAACAAAGACCACTAGGCCTATCTTGCGGATTCTTGGTAGTTTCTGTAGAAATACTGCTACAGCTTGCCTGCAAGCGTAGTTGAGGTATAGGCTTGCTCATCAACCATTTCTTCGTCGGATATATTAGCTTCACTTACATTGGTAGAATTATAAAATAACACCTTTAATAAACATTCACAAATGAAATTATTTAACTAAAAGACAAATATTTAAAGTTTTAAACACGTGGAGCACAATAAAAAAAGTTTTAAAAATAAAGTTTAAATTGTATTTTATTTAGTATTTACTATTTAAATACATAGTATTTATTTACTTCATAGCACAATTTATAATAATATTAACTACATAACTGCAAATAAGTATTACAAAAATTGAAAGGTTACAGTGTGCACAAAACTTGAAACATACATAAATTGAAATAATGTTTACTTGAAGCAAAATGGCTGTTTTCTATTTAATGTTCATTTGTTGTGTACTTTTCTATTTATATCCTAGTCTATCTGACTAATAATGATAAATTAAAGAAATGTAAAGAAGACTAATTTAAATTAAGTTTTCGCAATTATAGGTTCTAAAAATCTCAATGTGGAAACATTGAATTTGTTATGATGTTGGCATTGACAGAGAACATTAAATCGTAGGAATCTTGATTTCACTATGTTGTAGACTTGTAACCTGTGAGAAATGTTATCATAGTTTTGTTGAAATCAAACATAATTTATGCATTAATAAAAAATAATCCCTTTGTTTAATATTAATTGGATTGAAATAATTCAATTATAAATATCAGTTAAACACTACATTTTTTTTTTCAAAGTTTGAATTAGAGTTTAGTGATAACTTGGTATAATATACTTACCAAATTATTGAGATGCCTGATCGAAATACTGGCATAAAAAACTCGCCCGACATTCCAGGATTTTTAGATGCCCGATTTATTGCCTGATCACCCCTACAAGTAATGAAAGGTTTTCTAAAGTTATGAAATGTATATAATTTGAAAGCAGCTGATAGTGCAAGAATGAAACGGGAATTGTATCATTAAACTGTATATATAATATATAAATTCAAATATGATGAAATAAGGAGTGTTTCAAAAATGAGGTGGCCCAATGGCTAGATAATTTTATAATAAATGAAATAGATAAAACTAAAGAAATAGGAAAAATAAACTACTAAGAATAAATTTGATGAAGAAAGCCCACCTAGGGAAAGAGAAAAAATGTGGGAAGAATCCAATGCACAAAGGTGACATCTTCCTTTCTTCTTACTTCTATAGTAGAAGTAGTCACACACACATTTTAAACACAAATATAATTATATTTCGGCATTGTTGCCTTTATCAAACACAAAGAAGAAGAGAGTACAAATAACACAAACAATGGACATGTTGATTGGGCAGGTGATATTATTGACAGAAAATCGACTTTAAATGTTATTAAAATGTATGGAAATGTGATTTTTTGGAAATCTAAGAAACAGAGTAGTGTAACAAAATCATCCACATCAGTTGAGTATGTTGCTTTGTCTGAGTGTGTTAGTGAATTAAAAGTTGTGAAAGATATTTTGCTAGATTTTAACATTGAAGTTTGTGACCCGATAAAATTGTATGAAGATAATTCTGGTGCGATAAATATAGAAAGTATGGTAATTTTACAAAAAAATTCGAAGTAAATAGAGACATATTATCATTTTGTAAACGAGATTTATGTTAAAGGAGAATTTGATGTTGTTAAAATAGATTCTGATGAAAATGTGGCTGATATTTTTACTAAACCATTAGGTTTAAATAATGTTTAAAAATTCAGATATGTAATGAATGTGATATAAATTGGTTTATGATTAAGGTTGAACTGTAATATAAATTTGAGGAGGCGTGTTGAAGTATAGGTAAATTTATATTACAGCGAATATAAATGTAGCAACATTTATAGTGCACAAGTGTGTGTGCATTGGAAGCAATACTGGTGTGTGTGTGTGTGTATGTGCGTGAGGAGAGGCATTAGTAATATGATCGTTGTCGCGCACGTATGCTCTCATTGTCTCGCGTATAGATATAGTTTGCTTATTCGTAATCTGTATTGTTTATTTCTGATTAGTAATAAAAAAATATCAAACTTCTAATTAGTTATTCTCAATTGGTCTACAACCTGTGAACATAAACCTTTCTTGTTATAATTCAACACTAATAAACTGGGGGATGGATAAAAAGTAACTATAGACTGGTCAAAATATCCTTGGAAATTAGAAATGATGGGCACTTGCAAGCTTACTACACAAACAAATGAAATTAGGTGTTTAAGAATGATATTAAATTAACAAAATAAGCACAGGAAAATAAATATATACATTAGAACCTTGATAGGCCAATCTAAATGCACATTAATTAAAATAGGCCAAAATACAGATATATAAAATGTAGAAAACAAGAAGCAATGCTATTTGAAATAAATGTATTAAAGAGCAAAGCACTTAAGCCCACTGCAACGTCTACTCTCTACTATATTGCCCTAATTAATTTACTTATATCTGTAAATTATTATTCTCAAACAAATTTTACTGAAGAACTCATAACTCGCAAAAAAAAAAAATCCTATTGAGAGAAATGTTCACACTAGAAAGAGAAATTTAACCGTTTAACATCATTAATATAGACAAATAACATAGTATACTAGTTTTATTTAACAGTATGTGAAAGTTTTATTCCATTTTCACAAAATATATAATACTTTCATAGAATATAATAAGCTAGTTTAACTAAAGTGTACGATAAAGGGCAAGTTGTATGTACCCCTTAGTAAAGTGTGCAATAATGGGTACAATTGTACACTTTAAGAGAATTCAGACATCATCAAAAATCACTTCCGGCCTTTAAGCCGACGCCATTGCAACTTTAAAGTGCACATGGCTTCCAAGAGCCCTTAGGCGGATTATTTGGATACAGCCATTAATTCTTAATCAGTCTGGCTTCGTCTGCTATTCTGAGCAGTGTGATATTTCGTGTTCTGATGCACTTGTTTTTAATCAATTTGTTCTTGTGTTGTGTATACATACTGGCTAAGCCAAACCACTCCCGGTCCCATTTAGTTCGGATTATCAATGTTCTACTTTATATGAAATGGTCGAGAGCTCAGAGGCAAAGTACCCTGACCACTTTTCAACATGAGTGGCATTATATTAACTTTAATGAAGTTTAACTTACTGTTGTTCTATTTTTAAACACTCAAAAAGGCATGAGGAGGGATCACTTTTTTTTCTGTTGAATGGCTTGGATTTAACAGAACTTAACTTTCTCGAGACTCAAATTATCGAGACACTATTTACTAGATCATATGTAGAAACAATTAACAAAATTGTCTTTGTGGTTGTGTTTTGGAAGGGGGGGGAAAACTGTAACTTTAAATATTTAACTTAATGATGTATTTTTGTGTGCAGCTGTGTTTCATGAAGAGGTTGAAGTTGTTGATGCGAAGGTAGATGCTGATCAGTTTAGTGACACTGAGTGGGAAGGCTGCAGTGAAAAAAGTGTAAAAACCCCAGCCAAAAGTGCCACTACTGTACCAGTTGTCAGTAATATTCTCAGTGCGCTCATGTCTTGCTATGCTTCAGACCACACTGATTCTGAAGGTAAAACTGTTTAACAGAACTAAACTTTTCTTTGGGTATTATATAAAAAAGGATACAGTGTTGATAACAGGGTACTTTTTTTTTTGTAAGCAAGTCACATTTTCTCACTTATTTTTTTTAATTCACCTTTATTACTCAAAATACACACACACTAACACACACACACTACTGTTTTTCTGGAACAGCTTTTTGTTTTAAAACAGTGTTGTCTTGTACAATCCACGCTGAACTACCTGCGGCAAGTACTGAGGTCTTACTAGTATGGTTCAATCAATATACCGGTTTAGTTGTCTAGCTCTGTGTTTTTCTTAGATGCTACAGATAGAATGTTATTGTTTAACATTCCTAAAAATAAACTCTTGAACTTATTTAGTTAATTCAGGTATGGGATTAAAAATTCAAAGTAATATATAATGAATACAATACAGCTGATATACTTTTCTCTAAAGCAAATAAATAAAGCACAGAAGCTTTAAAGAAATTTATTTGACATTCATCCATTCTCACTACTTTCTTAGGTAACTTGAACAAGCACACCATTCATGCCCAAGAAACCAGCTCTAGTGAAAGAGTTGCAAGACAACAAATAAAGGTGTATCACCAGGGATCTTTATTTGACCTGTACATTCAAAAGCCTAGTCCAAGTATCCAGACATATACCCGACTTACCACTTCTATGGTTTTCAATGACAGCCAGCAGAAGCTAGCAGATGGTATCAGTAACGCCAACATTGTCTAAAATAAACTTTTGTCACCATATTTGGAAATAATAATTATTTGCTAATTACTACTATTATTATTACTAAAAATATTATCAATCACCATTAACAATACTTCCCCAAAGATTACAGTATAATTTTACTTTCCATAATCAAATTTAAGAAAAAAAAGTCTAGTAATTTCATTTTAGTTTTTCTTTTAACTCTTGTGGTAATAACAGGTTAAATAGAGCGTGAAATTTTACATTTATTGGTATTATATTCAGTTATTAATATTTTTATAGCTGCCCTCGTATATCTTTAACATAAACAAATGGTTTGTAATAATAAAGAAGAAAGAACATTCAAAATGTTTGTGAAATAATATAAAGTTTAAATCTTGTAAACAAAGAGTATTAATACCTTTGCCGCGTAACGAACAACGGTCCTCTTTTTTCTACGTCATCAACCGGCACATTTTATCCAGTGGCCATATTTGTTTTCAGCATATAAGGCCACTTTTAACGTTCTCTTGCTTTTAAAAATTAATTTGAATTAAACAGCAAAAGAAAACTTCAATATTAAGCAACTAACCAAACGGTTATTCTCATAACCAAAATCCAACCATTTTAAAATACAGTATAACATTGAATTATCGTATAAAATAAATTTAATAAAACCATGTGCGTGAATCAACAAGTTGAAGAAAAAAATATTTTATAGTTGAGTATTATTGATTTGTATTTAGGCGTGTCTATTCTACCCGTTAATAATTTTATTACAAATTTATATTCTTGAAAAAATTAATAATTAATACTAGGCCTTACATCAACATATCAGCTCAATAATATATAGAAAATAAATAAAACAGTCATATAGGTTTCTTGTATAGATCTAAAATTTAACTGTCAGAAGTGACAGCTGCTAAACACATGTTTTTGCAGATCATATGGTTCGGCGGAGGGATATATAATTTGGTCTAGTAACTTTTCAGAGCTGTCAGCTGTCAGCTGTGAACTGTCAGTCAGCACCAAAGGAGTCATGTGGGACCTATAGCTATCAGGACAAATAGTAAAACAGATCATTTGGCAATAGATATTAAGGGAGATAGGGGCTAGCCAAACTTGAGTGCCAATGAATAACATGATTTCAATAATGGCCTTAAGGCCTATTTATTTTAAGATAATAGGATATGTCTCATAAGTAATTACAATGCATTGTTATGAAGTTGTATCCCATGCGCAGTAGTAATATAAGTTCTTAACAATTCAAAACAATAAAGCGATCAAATCGCACCTAAATAAGACATATTTTTATTGTTAGATAACGTAATCAATCTCATCGTAAACATAGCAAATTGTAGGGAACAATATGCATTATTATAAGCTAGAATGAATACAACCTATCACCTACATGTATGAACTAAGCCTATCAAAAGATAACTTTACAAGAATCATAATAAACCCGCCTTGAAAGTGTATACTTCAAATATAACCTTGATTATAAAACCCACTTTAATAATGAAGCTAGTAAATTTTTGCTTATAACAATACTCCAAGATCTAAAGTTGATCATATACAAAATTATTGAAAGTGTAAACTTCTAAAATAACCGTAATGATTAAACATCCTTTAATAATGAACTTGGTAAAGTTTTGCTCACAACAATACTCCTTGACCTATAGTTGATCATAAACAAAATTATTCCCAATCATCAAACAGTGAACTGGGGGTAGCTATGACGACAAGCTGATTAAGTTCTCTATCAACTACTATAAAAGTATATCCCTAACATTTCAAAAATACCTACTGAATAAAACCAACAAAACTAAACATCCCAAGTTACTTTTAGACTTACAACAACAATAAATTTAAAGGCAAAAATTTACAATGTGAGATAGCATTCAAAGAGAAGATTTCATAATGTATAATTGAAAATAAGTCATCCGAACTCGGACCCAAACGATTAAATACCATATTATGTTGATTTCCAAAACAAGCCGAATAGCTATTAAATAAAAAAATTAAATAAATACGTCAAAAGAATAATAAAGTTTAAGCTCTACATTATATTGACTGGATTTAAGCTGCCTAATTTCCCATAAAAAAGAAATGTATAAAAACTTCTCCAAAATTATT
This sequence comes from Timema monikensis, assembly GCA_902151445.1. Taxonomy (NCBI): domain Eukaryota; kingdom Metazoa; phylum Arthropoda; class Insecta; order Phasmatodea; family Timematidae; genus Timema; species Timema monikensis. The sequence continues at coordinate 28,105 of CABFVZ010004394.1, forward strand.
AACACTTACATGATAATGCAACATGTTCCTAATTACTATCAGCATCAAAGATTGATGTTCCTTTCTGAGTACTAGCTTATAATTCAGTTTGAACATCAGGGAAAATAGGTATGAAAAAGTCACATGACCCATGAAGTCATTCTCAGCACGTCAGAAATGGCCCTCTCACCGACGCCTGCGCACAACCTCGGGAGCATAACCATAAGGGGGTAGGTAGACACATGTGATTACTCTTCTTGCCCTATTCCCCAAGCTCAGCGCCTGCGCAGCATCTAAAACTTAGGGAGAACTGAACTAGCGTAGAGATGTTACATACATACAACACGGTCATTTAGTTATTGTTTTCTTGTCGAACTCGGCCGATGTGCAGTGTTCCTTGGCGACGAGTATGGAGTGTCCGTAGTTAGGGTATAGACTTCCCGATATAGTGGGGTAAGTGCTGTTCGATCTCTTACGATGGCGGAGGTGGGGGCTATGTTGTTTGTAACCACAGTATAACATGTACAATCTTGAATTATATAATCAGATGAGTATGATGTAATACAAAGATACACTAGAGAAGTGTAAATTCATCTTAATTTAATCTCTCTATGTTTTAAATTTAACAACTATGTTGAGATCTAAACTTAAAATTACAGCTTTTTTAATTGTTTAATTTTTTGGGCTGGCTAAGGGTGGTTTTCCACTCTCCTTTCACACAAATATGAGTACACTTTCTTTAAACATAACCTTCATAATCCCTAAAACCATTGGTGTAATTAGTACATAAAGTGTATACCGCAAATGGGTAGTAAGACTCGATGCTAAAAAAAACTAATATACTTGGACATTCAGAGGTTAGATTACTGAAACAGTTATTTATATATATAATATTTGAATTCAGATGTTATAGATGTTCCTAAAGTAAATAGTAAAGTTCTTACAACACAGAATGAAAGTAATAGTTCTGCTTCATTGAAAAACTGTCCCATTGAAACAAACAATAAAATAGAAACTGTCAGAGATGAAACACCTGATGTTTCCAAATTAGTCATAGATGAAACTCGTGACGGACATAATGTAGGAAACCACCATGATGCCCCAAACGGTATTAATCTGCTTACAAATAAAGAAACCCCTAGTCTACCTGCAGAACCTGAAACCCCACATAGGAGTGGTAGTGAACCTGATGAGGCTCCAATTACATTCGAGAAACTTGATCATACACAGAATCACGAAGAAACAAATAATGGTGGTGACTCCAATTCAAGGACTCTGAACAATGGGACACAATTAGGAGGTAGAAAAAATCCCCGCAAAAGGCAGAGACATAACAGAGGAAGAACTGATGAAAATACTGAGAGTAGACAGGAAGTTCAACAAACGGATAGAGGTCAGAAAGGAGATTTTCATCAAAATAAACGTGGAAACACTTCCATTTATGTCAGAAGGCGAAGGCCCACTCTTCTAGAAAAGGTGAGAAAATTTACAGCTTTACATATCATATTAAATAAATACATTTTTAAAATAAGAGTTAACTATACAAATAAATTCTTTGAAATAGTCAATATATTCACTCTCTTGTGATGTTTTATTGCCGATATTTGTGTGAAAGAGACTCGGGGGGATACTGCTGATATTTGAAAAGGGTGCTAATGAGTAAATACCTATGTAGCGCTATTTCTTTAATTAGGGCTGGGCCATTGCTGATTATCAGTTAATTATGGGACATTTGGCATTTGGACCATTTGAGATGATAATCTGATCTTATGAAAACTCCATGTTGTAAGCTTGTAAATTAGCTATACCGACCCACCAGCCGCTACCGTAAGCGATGTTAGCGCCAACATTTGCGGATAGAAGGTGTCATGTGGTTAGAACAATGAGCTTTAATGTCAGGTACTGTTGACTCATTACTGGTAAATAGCCTTGTCTTTTGTTTTGTTACTCAGGGGAGATAGGGGTGTCCTCTAGCAGAAAGGAGGAGTGGTGATTAGTGAGTGAGATTAGAAAGATCAGAAAATGGGACTGTGTTTTAGTTTGCAAGAAAAGTATTTAGGATGTATTGCCACCACTCGAGAGCAAACAGAACCATGATTCTAAGGGTTGCTAAATCTAGAGAAGTATCTGGGGTTTCAAAACTAAACCATGAATACAGGACTCATCATTATCTTGGTACCTACATTTATTATTTAAGCTAATACTTTTGTTAATGATATTATTATTATTATTATATTAGTATTATTGTTTAGCCAGCTATCTCATTTATTTATATTGTTTGATTTTTTAGTCCTTCATTTAAAAAGCAATGAATTAGAATATTTAAATATTTTGTTATCGCCGTGTTTTACCACGTGTTCAGGTTTCTTAAAACAACCAATGCAATATTAATTCACTACTTTTAAGGACTATGAATTGTTAGAATTCAGAACAAGAAATTATCTCTTCTCTTTTCTTTAAGTATAAAAAATAAGTAGATAACATAAAATTCAAAATTTCTTTGTTATCTTAGCCGTATTTTCCAGTGAAATAAATTTGGAAAATATATTGGGGCATATGTAGTATTGGTCAGGTATCAATAAAATGTTTTATATTTTGAAATGAGGTAGTGAAAAAACAAAATAAAATAAATGATTGGGATGAGGCCTTACTTTCCTGGTTATTAACAAGTCCATAATAATATAGTCTAATCTTGGGAGTCAACCAATCTCCCGTTATATTAAACAAGAAATTAAAATTGAGTGGGGGATTGGTTACTCTCTGATTCTTTATTACATATACAGACTAAACTAGCTTGGTGAACCTTACTTTGATAAAATTTACGCCTTTCCACATTTTACTATTTGGTCCTCAATAAAAGGTTGCACATTTTGGATTTTTGTTTAATTTAATAGTTTCATAATTAAGGCTATAAGAATCAATTTTTTTTTTATATTCTTTAATGGAAAGTAAATAACCAATATACCTTGCATTCAAAAATTAGGTTTTTCACCTGCAAAGGAAAGGTGCAGCTCAGTCTCTACTTTTTTTCCTTCATTTTATAACCATTCATAATGAATAGCACTTCAACAACAAGGTTACTAACCTCCAGACTGTAGTCTCTAAGCCTCTTTGTAATATTTAAGAACCAAATAGCCAAAGCTATTATTTATGCTTTTAATGAGGATTACTCCATCTAGATATATTCTGAAAATTGAAAAATTACACCTGGACACGGGAATCGAACTCGGAACCTTTGGCTTAGTACGCCAATGCTCTAACCACTGAGCTATCCAGGAATTGTCTCGTGCCTAGGGTCATTCTTCACTCATTTTAAGGCAGTCTCTATGATTGGCGTGTGTAAATCGTCGACTACAAATGTGTGATTTTATTAATATCATGAGCTATCAGATAATGCAGCCACCTTGACTCGGTATTTGGCTTATTGCTACCACTTGTACAATTATTATAATTGTAAGGAATTTCATATTTAAGAATCAAATAGCCAAAGCTATTATTTGTAATGTTTGTTGTTGAGATTAATTGTTGTATTGAGGCCTCACAGTATATATTTTGTGAAAGGTATCCATCATTTAAAGCTAAGAGAAAGTTAACATTCTGTAAAATGTTTAATACCTTGTTAATTGCTAGACTATTTTCATCTGCCACTTTTATTATTGTTTTAGCTTCTTGGAAATGAAATTCGTCATGAACGAAATGCCATACTCCAATGTGTACGATATGTTGTACAAAACAATTTCTTAGAGCTCAGATCAAGCATTTCTCAAGCAACAAAAGATGAGACTGCGGATGTACAGAAAGTGTCCAAAACAAACATTTTAGCTCAGTGCATACATCATATTGTACACAACAAACTCATTGAAGAGATAGTTCCGGTGAAAGTTGAAAATGACCATATTCATAGTCCAAAATAACTTGTTGGCTTCCTTCAACGCTAATGCACAATTGTTAATCATATTTTCTAACTTTGTACATGTCAATATTAAAATGTCATTTTAATCATTCCACAGTTTGGAAATGAGAAGCCATTTCTAATAATTTTAAGAAAGTAGACACACAAAATAAAGTGTTAACATTTCTGTCGAAATATTTAATAAGTTGAATTTTATATTTTGAAGACCACGAAACCATATCTTTAGCAGTCTCTGTATTCTCATTTGAAATATTATTTTTACTTATTTTTTTAGTATCATTTAAAACAATTTATAAATACATTTTTTATCTGTTATGTTTTGATTTAATTCTTTTGCCACTTTAATATAATTATCGTCATCATCAGGTGTTCTGTCTTACAACTTGTCCATTCCTTTTGTCAGTGAAATTAGACAGCCAATTTATCCTGTTCTCTACATCCTCCTACAGCTCCCAGAATTTTGTTCTTTCCTTCCAGAAAATCACATCCAAAATGGTTCTCTTCTCACCCACTCTTCTTAGGTCTTATTCTTTTTTCACACCATCTGTCCTGATCTTCTCAAGTCTTCTCCAGCACTATATTTCAAAGCTCTCCAAGCATTTTCTTTTCCATCTTCATAAGAGTCCATGTTTCTGCTCCATACATTGCGATGCTCCAAATGTAACATTTCATCAATTTCTTCCTCAGTTCCAAATTCAACTTGTTGGTAAGCAGTAACTTCTTCTTGTTGAAAGTGTCCTTAGCCATGGTGATTCTCGACCTAATTTCCTTGGTGCAGTAAGCATCCTTTGTCAGCAGACTTCCCAGGTACTTGAACTTTTCTATATTTTCCAACTCCTGGCTTTCTATTTTGATTTTCAGTGGCTCTTCTTAATTTTTTTGAAATAACCATCACTTTTGACTTCTCAATGTTCATCTCCATGCCATAACTTTTCCCTATTTCCACTAGCCGGTCTATCATTTCCTGCAACTCTTTTTTATTTATGGCCAGAAATTCTAGATCATCTGCATATTCTATTGTGTTGATGACGCGTCTTCCTATCCTGAATTTGCCACGCCCCTCTAGGGCTTCCCTGACCAGCCACTCACCATACAAGTTGAACAGACTGTGTGACAAACAGCATCCCTGTCTCATGGTTGTTTATAATGCAAAAAGCCCAAAACCACAACCCTCTGTATGCCATGCTACTTAACTTGCAATCTGCAATCTATATATTTAAAGCTCCAAGGATGTCACCAGGCCTCCCCCCCTCCCCCATTACAATATTCAGGTCGAGCCCTCAGTATGGATTTATAATTTTGTTTTACTTTTAACGCACAGAAAATAACATGAGAAGAAGAAAAGTTTTTTATTTATAATGATGCAATTATTGTACTTCCACTTGTGCAACAACATGTTTTATAAAACTAGTACCTATATTGGTTGGCACGTGGTCTAAATTTCAAGCTCTTCAAGTATAGTTTGCCGGTGATGGTAAAGTCTGGTTAGAATCCCTGCTGGGTATACTGAAGGTTGTTTTACCTAAATGTTTGGCTATTCTCTCCAAGCAAACATGATACATTTCCTCAAACACATCTCATACCTTCGTCACCCCTACCTAGCCCAATATCATAGTTAAAATATGTGTAATCCAGACAGGTAGTCAAACACAATGGGTTAAAAAAATAGTATTAAAAGTTTAAACACATTTCAGAAAAAAATCAAAATAAAAAATTAGGACTAGTTAAACAAATTGGAACCATTAATTAAGCAGTGCTCTGGGCAGACACACTTTATATCACATACGTATATCCCTAATGAAAGTAGATAACTAAAATTTAACATGAAAATGCATGGTTTTACACGTTTTGCAGCTTATCACCATTTAACAATTCGACACCTTAGCTCAGTCGATAGCGGGTGTGTCTACTGACCTAAGGGTCCTGGGTTCAATTCTCGGCATGGTTAAAAAAATGTATCGGTGAAATATGAGTTTACCTTTTCACAGTGATGACTTAATGGTTGGGGACTGGATGTTGGGCCTGTCCTAGTCAGAAGTTAGATTATAAGCCATCTGAAGCCAGTGGAGCTAGTGAAGGTAGTGGAAAATACATGGCTTGAATAAAAAACTGACCCAGACCACAGGCTGGAAACAGTAATGGATGTAAAGTAAAAATAATGAACAGCTTGTTATCAGGCATTATAATATTTATTTTTAAGGGTCCATCACATTTCTATGTTGTTTTTTTTAACAATGTTAATATGCTTTTTATTATATTACTAGCCAAATGATAAAAATTCTTAGTTCAGCGGTTCTCAAACTTCTTTTAGATTGTACCCCTTGGCCATAACTAAAAGTTTAATGCACCTCAAAGATTAAAGAATTTCCAAATGACAAGCTTTAAAAATTATGATCACTTGGTAAATTATTGGTCTATATAATCTATCGGGAAAAAATATCCATAAGCAAAATATTTCAAATGTGGCAAAGAGAGAGAGAATCCTACTGTTATAGCCTTAACATTATCACTTATTGAGAATTGTTATTATCAGTTAAAATAACATAATTTAACTGTAAAAAGTTTTCTTTATATTCTTTTTACAAATTTGTTCAAAAATAAAGAAAATAAAGTAAACCAACACAATATTTTCAAATTAAAATTTTTAATTGTAATTCTGGAGCTACTATATTATGAATGGGAGGGGTGTGGCTGCATGGCTTGGCAAACATTCAAGCGAAGGTCCGGCTCCAAATTTAGCATATTGTGGTACTTATTTTTTAGGTACACCATGGATGAAAAACCACTCTCACAGAGATATGTTGTTGAGAAAGACATAATAAACTGCCAATATAGCAGGTGCCAGGTAGAGGGATGAAAATTTTCAGAAATCAGCCTCAAGCCGAGAGCAAATACAGGAAAAAGAGGGGTGGAAATAACCAGATAATGGTAATTGCCAACAATTAGGGTTTTCCCTAAGTCCCCTGTTATTCTACCAACTTTACCTTGAGAGCTGCTTGTGTAGCCCCAGGGGTACGCATACCCCAGTTTGAGAACCGCTGTCTTAGTTGATCATGTCTAAGATTTTTCTTCTCTTTTTGACTTTGCATATTTCATATACAAATATACTAGTATAGGCTAACATTAAGTAGTAATATATATGCAGTAATTAACATTCACTGAAGTAAAAATTGACAACTTGGACATGAGAATTTAATCCGTGACTCTTGGCTTTGTGCATCAATTCTCTACCTATGAGCCACCCTCGCCTCATACACGGACTTTTTTCACTATTTGGCTTATTGAGTTTACTTGTGGTAGCTGTTCAGATCTTGTAGACATTGATTGCCAGATAAGTCATTAGCTATGGTTGTGGACATGTGTTGTAAGATGTATTGTTGGTTAAAACTTTAGATGAGTTGAATCTTCATTTTACCTGACTATATTAGAAATACAGAATATTAGAAAACATTATAAACATAAGAGATTTACTTTACTATTTTGATTCTTAAGTTGCTGTAGACAATAAAAATTGTACCTAAATGTTTACTTTTTTTCCCTATAATCCATAGAATAAACATTCATACATTTAGTAGAGTGGTAAATTAGAAAGTCTGAGTTTGGGTTTTATATTCATTCAATTGGGCTAATTAAGCTATTAATAAGCAAATTTAGAGCTCAAAAACAAATTTCATTTGATTTGACTTGTTCTTCAAATCTTTAGTATCTTTGAGGATTTAAGGATGCATCCCTTGTTTTTATTTATTTATATGAGGTATTTAACATTCACTTTCTGACCGACTGATTATATTGGCACACAAAAATTTCTATGAGCAAGAATGAAAGGGCCTACCAATTTTGCCGGGAAAGGTATTTTCACATGCCTTAATCTACATCAACGGCTTTACTTCCCCTTCGAAATAAGTTATTTTTAGCACTGCATCCTACTACCTCTTAGGACTATATGCTTATATACTGATTACAATTATGGTTCTATCGATAAATAAGGTTGTATTTATAGGTAGTGTGGAAAACCATTTTGGAGAAATCCACTTCGATACACCCAACTGAGATTCAAACCTCGATCTCTCAATCATCAGCAGTCCATTGACCCTGGCTGGGTTTGAGCCCACAAACATTGGGTCTTGAGGCAAGCACTTTACCCCAAGACCACAAAGGTCAACTCATACCTTGTTAAAGCAGATTGGTTCCTTGTGACCAATGGCTGAATATGGTCCTTTTATTCAAACCCTCTTAATATCCACAAAGTTTGTTTTTCTTACTTTCATCATTAGGGTACTGTACCCTTTTTTACCTTTGCTGTTTATTATTTCTCTTTGAAGTGTTCATTAAATGTTTTTCTTGTAATGTTATCTGTTTATGTTTTTAGAAGATCCCAGTTATCAACATGTCTTTATTTATCAAAATGTCTTCATGTATCAAAATCATATTAGCTCAGTGGTAAACAATTTTTTACTTGTCTCAAGCGTTGCTTATTTAATAGGGAATTTATTTTATTTATTTATTTATTTACACTATTTATCCCAATTCCAACATGTAGCTCGGAACCTAGATCTAAATCTTTAATCAACAATACATCTTTTAGATGCGTTCTTTTTAAAAAAAATACAATAATACATTTATAGTAAACACTTAAATCTAAAAGTTCTATTTGTCCTTCTTTCCTATACCTAACCTACTAGTTGGTCCACCCCGGATATATTACACCCCCGGTACCCTGCCCCGCTGGGTGTCCCACCGCACTCTGGGTCTAATAGTCCCCAGATCGGCGAGAGCCCCAGCGAGGGCGGGCATCACACTCCCTGCCACCTGGGGAGGTGCCCTAACAGAGATTTCACTCCACTTACTATCCACAATATCACCACCTGCGGACTTACAACTAACTTAACATGAAGATTTATAAAAATACTTAATACTAACTTAACGTAAATACAAGTCCTTATAATTGGCTCCAGGGTTATTCAGTTGTTATCGCCGATCCATTTTCTGAACTGAGAGCAGCCATCCGATGGATCGGTGGATGGACCAGATGCCCGACAGCTCCAGCCCAGCATCACATACTATTTAATAAGGAATCCCAAATCATGCCAATAAGCTGTCAGAATATTTTATTGTATCAGTTTTAAAAATTGTTTCTTAATGAACACTATACCTTTTAGTGCCAAGAGCTGATCTGAGCGCCTTCTACCGTTAAAAGTGCCACAAGCCGATCAGATTTGCGCTAGTTCTGGTGTTATTCAATAGCTAAGATATGAGAGTATTATTTAACTAGAACAAGAACATTCCCCTATATTTTAGAATAGTATGCGCAGATAAAAATTACAGAACAATCTGAAAAATCACTTAATACATTATTTTAACAATTTTTTGGGTACATTCTTACAAAAATGATGAAATAGCTGTGGTAATATTCACACGTGAATCCATTATAGGCGTGGCACTAAAAGGGTTAAATGTTATCTCAAGTAGGCTCTATGAACAAATATAAAAAAACAAAATACTGCTAAATGATGGTTTGTAAACACATGCAAGTGTTATTTATAAACATACCATCTTTATGTCTATGAATGTGAAAGTCCGAATTTTATCAATTATAAATGGTTTGGCCTTGCAGGTAATCAAATCAGGGTCCCTTGGTTTACTAGGTAGATGTGCCATCAACTGAGCTAAAGTGTCACTCATATCATAGCTATTATTTTATTTGGTAAATTACCAAACCCTTCCTTCACCTCTGACAAGATGTGTATTAACCACAACTTTTGAATGTGGGGAATGCCAGGCCTCCACCGTGGTTCAGATTCCACGTTAAACTGTAGGTCCTTCATTTCATCTCACAATCACCCTACCAACCCTACCATTACACATTAGCGTAAGTGCGTATAACCCGAATGGGTAGTAAGACGCGGTGCTAATAATAATAATAATAATAATATTTGGTAAATTGGGTGTAACATTTATTACTCTTTACTAATAATATTTACATAGAAAGCATTTATGATGATTGGTTACCATAATACTATATAACAAATAGTGGCTTTAGTTGGATTCAGGAAGATATGTGTTTCAGTGTTGCCTATTGCTACGCCATATGGTAGACTGTTATTAAGCAGAGTGGTTCTCATTCACACATGTGCTTAGTGTGAATACATTTAATCTTACTCTTAAGAACCAACTCTGATCTGAATTCATAACTTTTTTTACATCACTCTCACATTCACTGTTACTGTCCTGTAAGTAGATGGTGGGTTCCAATACATTATCCTTAAACACTCCTTTTCGAAACTCTCTTGTTACAATTTCTCAGCATGTCCATCCACATTTTATCCAGTCTTCTACAGTAACCCTATCAAGCGCTTTGTTCATTAGTTGTTGAATATCTGCCATCTTGAATGTACTATTCCTGTCAGCCCTTTCTCTTTTAACTTGAGCCCATATTAATTCAATAGGGTTATATTATTGACAGCAGTATAGGGGTAAATATATGACTTGGTGGCCATTTGCATTAGAAATTTCATCCAATTTATATTGCTTTCCCTTTTCCCTAAATGGTTTAGCAAATGTCATAATTTCAACTTTAGTAAGTGATGGATCGGCTGTCAAATAACAGTTCTCTCTAATCTAGTCGGTAATATCACTTTTGATCATTCTGGAGGATGGTAATTTATTCTCTAAAACACTATGATAACTAGCATTATCCATTATAACAGACCCATCTTCCAAGTGCTTCATAAATTTATTACCGAACCACTCTTCAAATAGATCTGAATGGTAATCAGAACTAATCTTTTCTTTTAGGCCGAAAAACTAGTTTGCTCCCATTCACAAAGCCAGTCTTATTAGAGCCGGCATGACACTATGAGCCTACCACCTTTACCAACAGGTACCTTCAGTCCACCTTTGCTCTTAAAGTCTTGCCATATATTTGTAGGATTGATTTTGGTTAACCCAAGTTTTGTCCAAATAAAATATGGGACGACTATCTCCAGAAGATTGAATATGGTGCATTTTATGAAGAAATTATATCCTTGATGTAAAGATATTTTGCCTTTCCATCAAGAACTTTCTGCCATCATTACTCTTTTTATATTTGAATCCTAGACTTTTTAGAATTCTCATTATTGAAGAGTGGGAGCCAGAAAATCCTATCTTGTCAGTCATAACTTTCCTCAGTTTTGAAGTGGCTGGATATTCATCTCAGTCATACATTTCAAATACTGAACGATGCAATACATCTTTGATAAAATTTTAAATACCCGTGACAGGCTGCGCTTTCTGAATTATTTATTGGGGGGTGAGAACTTCTGAACATCTTCAGTCTCTGAAATTTCTTTGCAAATGCTCTGCATAGTTCTAGGAAGAAAGATGTAACATACTGGATAGAAAATAGAAACATGGAGATGGTGAGACTCCTCACCACACCCGATGTGACAACATCTAGAGAAGCGGAAATAGCCCTGTTGGAGGAGTGGCAGAGAAGTGGGACAGATAGGAGGACTTATCAATTGTTCCTAAATTTGGTTGAGAGACTAGAGAAACACCTCCTGCCATCTTGGGGTCTTGTCCACTTTACCACGATGTGACCGTACCCGGCATCTCAAAGGAAGCTGGGACTAATAATAGAGTCGGGGAATTGTGAATGTGGGGAGGAGGGAACCCTTGAACATGGGGTGCTAGAGTGCGTCCTTACACTATAAGCAAGAGCAGAGAGAGATCCAGGGAAGATTAGTAGGTGGAGTACTGAGGGATCCAATCTATTGGAAATTCTTAGACCAGATTACACTGGAAGCGTCAAATAGAGCAAAGACCGACTCAAAGAAGCACATGGACGAATAAGATGGGACTTTGACAATGACAATGACAAAGAAAATGACAGCGACACAGAGGGCGTAACTGACACGGACACTAGTGGGGTCTCAGCGGGGAGTGAGTAGAGAAAAAAGGATTGTTAAAGGGGGATAATCTGTAACAATCCTTGCCGGGATAAAAAATGTTGGTGCTAGGAGGAGTAAGAACACAATCCCTGGAAACTGGATACGACTGAGTGTCTGGAGGAACACAGGGGATGCCCTTGTGATCTTAAGGACAGTTTTCCAGTCGTATGGACAAAGGCAAATGGAGTAAATATGAACTCTGAGGGGTTCCCTGCACCGTATGACCCACCTCCTTGGAAACAAGAGATGGTCCTTCAAGAGTCAAGATGGAGAAAGGCAGCTACCCTGCAGCCCTCTGGTACCATCGGAGTGACCGAGTTCCCCGGCAGGAATGGGAATGGAATAGTTGAGTTAGCTTAGTTTAGTTAAGTAGTTAGAATAGGGTAACTAGGTAGGGAGTAGATTAGGAAATTCAATTGCCAAGGGTGGAAGGGTGAAAACGGAAGTGTGGTGGCTAGAAAGTAGGCGGGGCAATAACTCTGATAGGGCACCTCCCCATGTGGTGGATATGGGGATGCCCACCTCTGCTGGGCACTTGGCAGACTTGGGAGTGAAATCCCGGGCACTGTGGAGCGCCCAGCGAGGGAGGGTACCGGGGATGTAATATACCTGGAGTGGACCAAATTGAACTAGGGGTAGTTGAATCTCAATTAAATTAAGAGTCAAAATCTGTGTTATAATGTTAAAAAGGAAATGCATATTGTAATTGTAAAAGTAAAGTTAAAATTATGTGGAAAAACGGCCCGAATTTAAAGTTTGTAAGATACCAGGCCTGTAAACATTGAATAAATAAAAAAAAAGTTATAGGATGTACACCACATATTTTTGCCGTGAGACATTGAGCTTGGTTGAAATTTTTTTTTCTTTTTAGTTCCTCAGGTTGTTCGGCAATATTTTTACTGAAACTATGTACACCGTATTATGTAGATTTATGCTGACTACAAGTGTCCTCTCTTTCTTGATCTTCCTGTCTTAACCAGCGTGGACGTTCCAACTTGCCCCTCCATATTAGAAATATATGGTATTCCTATGCTAAACAATAAATTATTTCATTATTAATTTAAAACTCTTTAAAGAACTACTGCACATCACAATGCAAGATAAAGCACTCAACCGAACAAAAATTCAGAATACTATTCACAAGGGTTGGAGGGCAATGTTTTTCATGTGGTCAAAACTTATGTATACCAAGGCAGCGTGACATGTATCATAAACAAAGATTTTTCCTCATGCTCTCTATTTCCCACACTCTGGTAAGCTGACAACATTGTACTATTAATGTAGGCATGAGGGGAGAAGGGTTTCCATCCCTATTATAACCTTGAAACACACAAACAAATGATGATTAGTATAGATACTAATTTATTGTTTATCTCTTAACTATTTTATTATCTATGTTAATCACGAGTTAGTTTGGCTTTCTTCATACAACATATATTCATTTTCTTTTTCTCTAGCAATAATTCTCTTTTTGCTGCTAAGATATGGGTTTATATAGTTCAAACCCCACAGTGGCAGCTTCCAACTATAATCTCTATATGTAATTTGCCTTTTTTTTTTTCCATTCACTAATAGATTTCTTTGTGGAGCCCGGAACCTTTTTGTAAGAGACATGTAAATATTGGTGTATTTAATTTAGGATTTATTGAGATCATTATTACTTGGCACTGTTTTGGTGTGTGAATTGCAAAGGTTAAGCTTTACCAACGATGGTCATGGCCACAAATCAATTGAAATGTTCTACAATATTGCTGTCTACATCCAGAATTAAGCTAGTAGAGTTATTGCCAATATACTCCAAAATCAATAATAGCTATTGTATGATTTTTAGGTGTTTGTTTTACAGATTCTATAAGCACTATTGACCCATTTTGTTGGGCGTATGGTCCAAGGCGCTACTCTCGCAATAGATTAGACTGCCGAAGGCGGGGAAATCGTGGTTTGATCCCAGTCGGGTGAACTGAGGCTGGTTTTCCCTAAAAAGTTTCCTACTCTCTTTGTACAAATGTGGTTACACTTCCTCATCCGCAACCAATTAGCATAATTAGTACATAAGCGTATAATTCGAATGGGTAGTAAAACGCGGTGCTAAACAAAAAGCACTGTTTCAATGTTTATTCAACCTTTTAAATTACAATTATTGTAACTATGACTACAGTAGCTCCATGACTTCTTTGGTGCTGACTGACAGCTCACAGCTGACTTATGACAGTCAACATTTAGGTATATACCTAAATTTTGACTGTCAGAAGTGACAGCTGCTAAACACATGTTTTTGCAGATCATATCGTTCGGCGTAGGGCTACATAATTTTGTCTGGTGATTTTTCAAAGCTGTGAGCTGTCAGTCAGCACCAAGGAAGTCATGGAGCTACTATACATCTTATAACCTCACGCCATTACTGGCTAATTTAACAATATTTGAAATTATGTTTCAATTATATTCAACAAATTAAATTGTTAGTATAAAAAAAATGTGTGTGTGTACTTATGTACGCGCGTGAGAAGTTATACTTCTTTAGCATCATTAAATAACTATTTAACAATAATAATTTAATAATATCTAGTATTAATTATGTTAAATAATAATATTTTAATTTATATCAATAAATAATACATACGGATAGTTAACCTCAATTATATTGGAGCACTTGAAAAAGTCTATAAGCACAATTTTTTTCACTAATATTTACGAATAGTAAATAATATTAATCAAAATATTCAATTTAAATCACTACTGAATATAATTTATTAGCACATATATAATTCGCACTTGTATGAAACTAAAACACGTGTTGTGAATGTAGAAACTAGAAACATGTGGATAAATATTATATATATGAAAACAGTGATCAGAGGCGACGAGCGTACCATAGAGAAAGGAATAACATAGTATACATTTCTCTATGAGCGTACCAACATGCGCGACTAACAGAGGTTCTATTTCTATTTTGTTGGTAGCTTTTTTTTTTCGAGACTTAATGAGCGGTTTAACTTCAACCTGTTACTTTTGTGTTACAGTGATGCGCGCGCATCTTAAAATTTCACTCTCATCATTTTTTCATAACGCGCCTAAAGAAGTATAACTTCAAAAATATATTTTCAAGAAATTGATATCTCTTTAATTTACAAAACAATTAATCTGGACAAAATGTTGAGCTCTGTCACAAAAATATTGTGTTTACATATTTCTAGCACCTATATCATAATTGCTTTTAATGTATGGCAAAGCAAATTATTTTGATAGTTTCTGTATTTTACAGGTGAGACAATCTCTTAAATGCTTATGTTTGGCTTGGAAACTGGTTCTTTTTAACACAGTCCCCACTTTAATGTGATTTCAAATATCCCACACTTTGCTAATATAATTTCTTAAAATGTGACTAGCACTCAATTTTCTTTTTTTTACTTGTGGTGTAAGCCTATTTGGCATAGCATTAACAGGTTTTCTGTGCACGTTGTATTACAAGTTCATAATATTTTAGACTCCGTCCATGTAAATGAACACACTATTTAAAAATATCTTGTAAACCATTTCAGTGGCTGAATGGTTTAAGGTGTCAGGCATTTTCATGTTGGACTAGCTTATTATTGATGAGATCAGGGTTTGAATCCCTGTCAGGTCTACTGAGGATAGTTTTTCGAAAATGGTTTCTCACTTCCATACAAATGTGGGTAGATCTCTAAAATGGTTCCTTCCTCATTGCTACCCTTTGAGAGTAATTTGTCATATCATATATGCGTATATCATAATAAGTGGTAAGACACAGCGATAACACAAATTTGTTCCATTGATGTTCAGTGAAAGTGTGTGGCTTTTTAGATTGAGGGGGAATGAATATGTGAGAGGGAATGCTTGAATGTTCAATGGCAGCTTGTGACTTTGTGAGGTTGGAGGGGAATGAATATGTGAGAGGGAATGCTTGGTGTTCAATGGCAGCTTGTGACTTTGTGAGGTTGGAGGGGAATGAATATGTGAGAGGGAATGCTTGATGTTCAATGGCAGCTTGTGACTTTGTGAGGTTGGAGGGGAATGAATATGTGAGAGGGAATGCTTGATGTTCAATGGCAGCTTGTGACTTTGTGAGGTTGGAGGGGAATGAATATGTGAGAGGGAATGCTTGATGTTCAATGGCAGCTTGTGACTTTGTGAGGTTGGAGGGGAATGAATATGTGAGAGGGAATGCTTGATGTTCAGTGGCAGCTTGTGACTTTAGTGAGGTTTGGGGGCACTGCATCGGTGAAAGGGAAGGATTGGGGTTCATTGTGACAATTTGTAATATTTCAAAAGTTTCTTAAATCAACTGAACCTCAACCCAAACACACAGTTTTGGTTACAAGATCATAATATGTATTAGTACCAAAAAATTTGATTACACCTGGGCTGGAACCAAATCTCTTATTACTCGACCAATGTAATATGTGTATAGTACAAAGAATAAAATAAATGACAACCCAATTTATTTCAGATAGTTAATACTTCATCATACCAGCAGACAAATGTACAACAAACATTGTAGACTCATACTCACTGATCATTAAGGTTTAAATGGTTATTAAAAATTATATATTCTATGCGTGGAGGGAGATTGGAAACCATTTAGGAAATACCACCCTTAGAACAAATTACCAATATTTGCACCTTGAGCCTCCTGTCATCAGCAGTCCAGCCTACAGCGAGTGTAGCGCTTAATACCCTTCGCTCATCAAGGCAGTTCTGTTAAAACTATGTTAATTTTTATTTTGAGTTGTGAATCTTAGATCAACAGAAATTATTTTAGAACTCTGTTTGAAACTTTTTAGATATTATTAATTTATTTAGAATATATAATTTAATCACTACATAGTATGGGACAATTCCTGGATAGCTCAGTGGTTAGAGAATTGGCATACTCAACCGAAGGTTTCAGGTTCGATTCCCCTGTCCAGGTATCATTTTTCAATTTACAGAAAGCTGTGTAAGTTTGAATGTAAAATACTACATTAAGAGCCTAATAGGAATAGGAAAGTAGTAAATAATATTTTTTAAATATCACCTACATTCTCAGAAATGTAATCTACCTGTACCTACTTTCAAAATATATAGCTCTCTTGACATATTCTACTCTATAAACAAAGTTTTTTTAAAATCCTATATATAAAAATTGCCAGTCAAACAATTTATTCTCGGCTTCCTTGGAGGTTAATTCCTCCCTCTTTCGAAAATATCACTCATAATTAATTTTTGTATTCCTAGATCAGGGATTGGCAAAACTTTTCCGACCAATGTTCCACTCAGGGGACTTACTGAATTTTGGACTAGTTTATTGTGTCACCTATTTATGGGTTTTTAAGGTGGGTTGGATAGGAACGCGAGAAAAGGACAGTTTTTTTTTCAGTTTTTATGTTGAAACCTTTTTTGGCCAATGTAAATAAAATATTGCTCCAGTTCAAACATAGAATTTAATTTTATTCGCATGGTAACCTCAAAATGTCTTGAATATACATGAAGAGTGTTCTGGAATGTAATGACATATTTTTCTCTTCATTTAAAAAGTTTGTTAGACAATGCCACCATGTTCATGATATTCAACAACTGTTGATATCAACATGTGAAGAAAATTAAATGCCATAAAAACGGAAAAACACTGGCCTTTTCTCGCATCACCTTCCATCCTAACTTAATGGGTCTTTTAAACCAAAACTTTTTTTTATCTCCATGTCTTACATTGTTTAGGCTATACATATATTTGATAATTGCTCATCAACGTTCAAGTCTAATATTAGTTTGACATATTATATTTTGAAAGTTATATATTATATGTTCTGTTCAAACCATGTTGTCTTCAACAGCACAAAATATACACTTAAGTACAAGCCAAGACAATTTCTAACAGTTGACTTCAAAATGTATTGTGTGACATGTCATGAATGTTGAAATTGTATTGCCTTCAAAAATTATACAATGTTATAATAATAATAATAATAATAATAATAATAATAATAATAATAATAATAATAATAATGGCCTTTATTTATCTCGCGAAGTTAAGGCGTTAGCCTTCTCTTCCACTTAACCAGTGTTTAATACAACATACACTATTACATTTATTGAAATACAATTTAATAAATAAATATTCAAATAAGTAGAAAAACATTTGCACACTCATTCACACACACTCATATAAAGCTCAAGTAGTTTTAATAACTCGGTTTAGCTTATTAGACAAGATAAATTCCTTAACCGCACACTTGAAGGGGAGTCTAGATGTTAGATGACGAGTAGAGTTATCTAGTTTGTTCCAGGCCTGTGATGCCAGGACAGTAACAGAACGAACATATGTTTGAGATATATGCATGGGAATAGACATCTGTAGAGTAGATTCTGATCTAGTAGCTCGGCTGTGTTTATCTTTCAGAAATAGGAACCGTGAGGATAGGTATTGAGGCTGAGATGTTGATAATATTTTGTGAAGCAATACTAATAAGTGTAGCCTTCACCTTTCATTTATTCTTAACCAACCCAGTTTATTAAAATACTATAGAAATATGGTCATGCCGTTTTAAGTTAAATATGTATCTAACACATGTGTTTTGTTGTCGTTGTAGTCATTTTGCTAGATTGTCTCTTAAGTCATTGTATACTACGTCACAGTAGTCGAAGTGTGGCATTATTAAGCTCTTGACAAGGTTTATTCTCACATTTCATGGGATCAAATTCTTCAACCTTCTCTGTGAATGGAAGCATCCACTTTCTTGCAAATTGAAGTTACCTGATCTGTCCAATTAAGATTTTCATCAATAATCACACCAAGGTTTTTAGTAATTGTCCTTTCTCCAAAACCACACAACACACAACCTTTCACTACAATCAACACTGTATGTACTACTAACTAGTAGTAATGAGGTGGTGTTCCAATTTTGTAATGAATATAGTTACAAAATAGCTTACAAAATAAGTAGGTGTGTTGAAAGAGAAGATGGAGGAAATCCAAGTATCCAGCCTACATAAAGTGCCGGATTCATTTCTGACAGTTATTATCCTTTTATTTAAGCTGTTATTTCCTTTTAAGTAAGATCTCAAAATTGATAGCAAAATGTTTGCCTACTTTTCTTGGATCCCACAACTCAACTCATACAAAGAAACCACCTTTGTTTCCCAATACAGTTTGAATGAAGACAAAATAAAAGTATATGAAATGTTGGCGGAGCTAATTTTACAATTGGAAGTCTTACAAGTTTCATCTTGAAGGTATATTTTAAAATAATAATTAACTAGTATTTGGTTGAAGGCATTTACATTAAATTGTAGTAAAAGTAAAATGTTACATCTCGTTAAAGTATTTGTATGTATAGGGGGACTTTTGCTATGATTCAGAAATTTGAAGGCGAGGACTACTAACTCATTTCTAAGGGCATCTTTTTTTTTAATCCAGGCACAGACCACACAAAATATCTTTTGGGGTATCAAAATTTTGAAGATTTTCAGGAGGGGGAGATTACTTCAGATATCTTGGAGAGGTACTTTTTAACATTATCATATCAAGTACTAAAAATGTTTGGTGTGTTCAACATGCCTTTTACAACAAAATAATCAATCAGAATAATTTGTTCAAAGTCTCACAAAAAAAGTCAAAACAGCCTTTTAAAAATTAGGACTTTTGTTAATTGGAATTTTACTCAAAATTTTGAGTGGCTACACTGATACTACCGTACAAATGGACACTCATAGTGTGAGTAACATGGCACAAAAATGGCCATCTTCTGAATGATTGAACCCTGTTATTCATAGTAAATAGTTGGTAAAAACGTTCACTATAAGTTAATAGATGTTTGTAATACAGTTTCTCATTGGCTTGACTATGTTTATTGGCGAATTTGCTTTCCATTCGTTTGTTTTATTTGGGTTACAATCCAGTGTCTAATACATAGTTTACTTTTTCACTAATATGTGTATATTATCTGACAAGTTTTAAAAATTGGCGCAGAATATTTTCTTAATGACTGGTGTGTCTAATGAATGATTTTAAAAACCATCCCTGTTCTCTCTCACCAAGAAGCAGCACTAGGTTAAAAATAAAAACTCTGGATGTCTAAAGAGTAGGGCTTGTGAATTATTCAAAACCGGTGTTGTAGAAATAAAAGTTGGAATAGTGCTTCAGACTAAGAAGAGGATGGGAAAAACTAGCTGCCATTAATTTAGAAAATGCTTCGAAGCCTGAGAGTTGACTTTTGTTATAAAAACGACCAAAAACCCACATATTTGTGCCCCGCAAACATTATTTTACAATCCTTCATATACCACTGGTATTTATTACTTCAAGAATTTGCATAATGTACCTAGCCCTGATAATTTCTGGTAATGTTAATGGTTAGAAACTGTTTCAACATCAAATTTGGGAGCTAAGAAGTACTTTAGTGCAAATGACATCCCCAAGGTTTTATTTCCCTTGTATTTTCCTAGAATAGCACGAAATGACAGGGTCAGTGTGGATCACGCCGTGCCATGTCATATTCTTAACAAAGTCAATATTGTCTGCTCCTGTCTTGTAGACTATTGACAAAGCCCATCAACAAAATGAAATGCCAGTAGCAAGAGGTTACTGCGCTCTCCCATTCATGAAAATATATCATAATACCTTTGGTAAAAAGAACACAACAGGTTTTTTTAAAAGCCTTAGTGACCGAATGAAAGGAAGGAGATCAATTTTAAAGATCTGCATTTACTTCTGCTTAAAAAATAAAAAGTTCAAGAAGTATGTGGTTGGATTTGATCTGAATCTTTCAACTTACATGTATTTATAATGAAGATGCTTCAAATCAATTTTATTATCCCAACTTTTGTTCTACTTAAAGTTTAACTTTCAACCATGCTAAGATATGTGCCAAATTCTCTCTGGAACAAAATCACGTTATTAGAGCACCAGATGGTCTTTTTTTTTTCATTATGACAAATGGTGAACTGTTGGCCAAGAGGGTCCTGTCTTATTTTATTTGTCAAAGCTAATTTCTTTGTATATAATAAGATATGACCCCGAGTTCTAATTTATAAAAATATTCTTTGTTCACTATTCTTAAATCATTTACCGTTGTGTGTGACTTGACAATAGAAACAATAGTTACTTATGTCGCTATTTGTAAAGAGTCTGAAGTGATCCATGAGTATAGATATTGGTGAACCCGCGAATGTAGCTATTGGTGAACCCAGGTATGCACCACTATAGCAGTCTCCACGTGTTGACTTGATCCGGTCCACACATGAATGAGTGTCTCTCGATGGTAACTCCTATCCTCTAACTTGTCGATCTAGCCATAAAATATGGCTCGGATCTCCCCACGAACGCTCAAGTATCTTAAAGGTCTGGGTCATAAGCAGGGCTGAATTTAAGGGAGGCTGACCATCCAGGAGGGACTCCAAAAATCAGGGGCCCCCCTACTGTATAATAATTGCATGGTAAAAATATACTAAAGAATGCAGTCATGATATAGAACCTAACGGAGCCTGATGTCCGCTAATTTTTTTCTTGTTAATTTCTTTTAAACAATCTCCACTATAGTAATTACCAGTTCCCATGTCCAGTTAAAAAAATCTCGCAGCCCAGAAGACTAGAAAGTTGAGACTTTTTCAGAGGTGACTCCTAACTCATAAGGGTGGAGGAATACTTGGTATCATAACTGAAAATTCCAATGGGGGGTTTGGTGGGGGGAAGTCCCGAAAATCCAAAGTCAAAAACATTTCCAAGACCAAAGAATCTGAAATTTTGCAGGCAGGTAGCCCCTAATTAAAAGAGTGCAGGAGGAATATATGACAAATGAAAATTCCCATGGGGCCCCCAAAATGTGGTGTTTCCAAAAAGCTACCTTGCCATGCTGCCAGTGGTTCATAATTTGCCAATGTTGGATGCTCTAAGGACCATGCTACTAGTAGTTTATAATTTGCTAATGTTGGATTTTCCAGGGACTAAGCTACTCTAGTGGTTCATAATTAGTCATAAATCGGAACGGGCTCCTGCAGGAGGGTGCCAGGAGCGGCGATTAACCCCCATAAGATTCTGAGGTTGTTTAAATATTAGAAGTTTGAAACATATTTCTTGTGTTGTATCTTATTTTCAGGAGACAGGATTGCCATAAAAAGCGTATTTTGAGGCTTCAATTTAATAAATTTTCCCGGGGTAGGGCCCTGGATCCCCCACCGTTCTGGTGGATGTTCCATACCCCCCATTCAA
>CABFVZ010004395.1:4643-50117 GCA_902151445.1 Timema monikensis
GGGGGGGGGGGGGGGGGGGGGGGGTTAGAAGTGAAACAAAAAATTCAAAACTTGAGATGCACTTACAATCAAGAAGTTCTGAAGATAAAGAAATATACTATAGTGTGCAAATTAATTGAGACAGTCAATTTTTTCTCAGAATTGTAATGTGATTGCCAGTTGATGTCTTAAACCAACTTAAACCGGATTTATCTGCCTTGAGGTGGTATGACTGCTAGAACTTGACAATAAGAATGTGGTTTGACTGGTTTTAAACTGTAAATAGTCACTTTAGCTTCAGTTGTGAACTTTTGTGTGTGACAGGTGGATGTTAGTTTTTGCTCTCTGTGAGATACGTGTTGCTTTCTTGTATTTAAAAATGGAGACTACTCCAAGAAAGTGCGCAAAAATTATTGCTCTTATGGATCACACTTCTATGACAGTGAGAAATTTCGCTTCTGCAGTTGATGTAGGCAAATCAAGTGTATCAAGAATTCTTACGAGATACAATGCATCTGTATCATCGTCTCCAAAAAGGAGGGGTAAATGTGGAGGAAAACGAAAAAACTTCACGAACCGATAAAATTCTAATCAGAAATAATAAAATGAATCTAACAAAAACAAGCACAGACCTTAAAAGAGATTTCTTGGCTAGTGGTTTTGATGTTAGTTATTCAAATGTGCGCCGTAGGCCTTTGGAAGCTGGCCGGAAGGCAAGAATACCAACAGAAAAACAATATTTGAATGCTAAAATGAAGATAAAATATTTAGTATGGGCCAAAATATATAAATCATGGACTGCTGACGTCTGGAAAAAGGTAGTTTTCAGTGATGAAACTGATTTAGTTGTGTAGGGTTACAAAGCAAATGTCGTTAGACGAAACATCTGTGAACCCTTAAGACCTGAGCATGTCCAAAAAACTGTAAAACACTCTCTGAAACAGATGTTTTGGGGGTTTTCACAGCAAATGGTACCGGAAGCTTAGTTCCTGTTAAAGGTATGATTAATTCATCCAAGTACGTAAAAATATTACAACATAAGATTGTTCCATTCTTACAAACCTTTAATTGGATATTGCAACATGACTTGGCCCCATATCCCAATTCAAAACTGGTCAAGACTTTCATGCTGAAAAATAAAATTAAGTTGCTTGATTTGCTTGCAAATTATCCAGACTTAAATCCAAAAGTAAACTTGTGGAATATTTTGAAGAGATGTTTAGGTAAAATGGACTGTACAACTAAAGAACGCATGGTAACGAATGCTATAAAAGTGTGGTTCCACGAAAATGAAGTCAAAAATATGTGCACTAAATTAGTGGAGTCAATGCCAAAACGAATTCAAGAGGTAATTTCTGCTAAAGGAAGACATACTTCATACTAATACAGGTATTTAACAGTGTATATAAAGGCATAGTTTTTGAAAAGAGCGATTTTATACTCCGTCCCAATTAATTTGCACAGTATAGTAAGAAGTCAGATAGTGATTCTGCCGATATTTATGATCCTTGTCTCAAGTGGTTTCATAACATGGATGAATTTATAATAAATGTAAATGGGAAAAGTCAACTCATAGCAATCTGGTATGTACACAGCAATAATTTATTTCCAAATCAAAATGGATTGGATCACAATATTAAGAAAGTTTACAATAATACTTTACTGAATACTCTGAGTAAATAATTTTTCATAATTGAATCATAAACCTAAAATATATTTCCTGTGAATAAAAACTAAAACATTATAGGTACTGCCAAAGAACAGCACCTTCGTTGATCTCTTTGTGCCCGTTCCGTTGTTCTTTTAGTTCCCGTTCCGTTGATCTTTATCGCCCGTTCCGTCGTTCTTTTATCGCCATATCTCTCCAAATCACGGAGTTCGCTTATCTCCGACCTCCATCGCCCAGGCATTATCTCTCCAGTATCAATATCTTCTTCGTCTATAGAACCGTGAGGGAAATATGTTGGTGTTGGTGCTACCCGCAACTAACTATGAATAGCAAAGGCAGCACCAGAGGCGTTGCACGAAATATATTGGGGGGAGGGGGGGATGAATCAGTGTTTCTACCAACTCTTAAGCATTTCGAAATTAGAAAAATTCCCCCAAGTAGCAAAGGAGAGTACAAGAGAAGGGCAATGTTGAGAACGGGGATGGGGAGGGTGGAGGATCCCAGAGTTTTATTTAAATTTGGGGTAGTAATCAAGCCTTGAACCGAACTTTTAGGCAACTGTGTTTTTAAATGTATCTGTTCATACTGGATTTTTAAAGCTACAAGGATTTTTCAGTGCATAAAGAAATAACTAGAATTATTTATTGCAGTTTACCTGCATCTGAGCTAAATATCGAAATGATCTTAAATATGTTTATTTATATTTCCAGATATTGTTCAAATCGTTTATCTTATATTAAATAATTAAAATTACTATTACAGTGGTTTCAAACATTTTGTAGTTTATGACCATAACTTTTCTCTCTGTGGCCATCGCGACCCTTTGATAACTTAAAAGCGTTCAAATCCTGGTTTTAAGTTTTTTCACTGTGTATTACTACCAACCCGGACTATCTACAGCTACACCAGTGGGATAGGTAAACTTTAGAGGAAATATACCCTTATTTGTTTGGAGGGATATTAGGATAAACTACCTCTAGCCAGAATTAAAATCCTTACTTCACCTTCACCAGCAAACCAAACCAAAAGAGCGTGACATTAAACCCGCATGTCAACTAATGCTTGTTTTAATTATTATAAATTAGTTATAGTAATGATTATATGAGACTTATATGTAGTAAAAGATACTCAACAAGCCCAGAGTTGGTGATGATTTTATATTATGCTAGCAGCATTACATGGCTGCCACAGTAAACAAGTCAGAAAGAAGCTATCAGAATGGAATAGCCAAAAGGCTACACCTTCACCTGCATAGTGGCCAAGTTGCTTATAGGTATTTCAGTTAAACTCATTATAATTATAGACTGTCAGTCATTGTCTGAATTAGTATACTTCCAACGCACTGTTTTCTTATTGAAACACTAGCAAGCCCCCGCGGCGTTGCCTGTGACCCACTGGGGTATAAGAATTATTTTAGGTACCCCCACCCCACCCCACCCCACGCTGCCCGTTACCCACAGTGGTATAGCAATCATATAATTGCTCTTTAATCCATATCCCGTGGGAATTTCAAAAAATCCGACCTTATTCATTGTCTACATCATAAAGGGAACCTCTGTGCAAAATTTCAGCTTTATAGGTCCAAGGGTTTGGGCTGGGTGTTGATGAGTCATATTTGACTTCACTGCACCATCTATCACTCTTTCGAGGATAAATGGTCTGACAGGTTTTAGGCTTTCTTCTTCCTCTACTTAAGACATAATCAGGAATCGGGGCTGAGGACTCACCACTTCCTGATTATTAGATATCGGACTAGACGCCCTTTCCCATTTTCGATTCTTTTTATTATTACGGCTCTGTGAGGGGCCGGGAAGTGAGTTTTCAGTTAAATTTGGCAGTATGGTGCCAGCGAACAGTAAAGTGTCAGCTGTGACAATGGAGATGGCCATGCCGTATTTGGGGACAACCTGAACAATACTTGCATCGTAGACCCAGGGTGATCCCAGTTGGTACTACTACGTAAGGCCTTGTTAGCTGTCCCGACGAGAGACTCCATATGACTCTAGACATTACAACTTTCGCGTGGGGAATCGCCAGGAGAGAGGTCAGTAGCCTCTGTCCCTGTCATCACACTACGTCACACCGCGAGATAGTATTGTGATTTAAATTAACCTCCTTTCCTCCAATTGGCTGCTATAAATAGCCTTCTTTCCCCCCACCCCCTCCACCTCCCGCCCTTCTTGCCCTCCTCTTGCCCCCTCTTTCCTTCCCCTACATCCCTACTCTAACACCCCCTCGCCTACCAACCCAGGACATGTAGGTTCTTGATGATTAATTATTAATAGTTGTTAATTAATTATTGCTAATTAATTATTATTAATTAATTAATTGGTAGATTTGAGGTGTTGGAGTTTTTATTCATTGATTAGGGCTTTGTAGTTTATTTGTGGGGAGCATGAGGCCACTGCACGAACTTCACGCTATGTCTGTCGGGGGTAGAATGAACATTGGTTCCTCCGTCACAAGGCTCTGTCCCGGAACAAGCAGCACGAACCTCGCACTATGGCTGTCGGGAATAGAATTAACATTGGTTCCTCCGTCACAAGGCTCTGTCCCGGAACAAGCAGCACGAACCTCGCGCTATAGCTGTCGGGGGTAGAGTGTGATAAATAGATTCCCTGCCGTTCACTTCCCCCTCCTTAGAGGTAAGTGTCACAACCCTGGCGCCAGTCTGGCGCGTCGACAAGTCAGGACAAGAATAGATCGTAACCTCGGCAACCTGGGTTTTCCCTAGCGCCAGTATGTCGCTCAACAAAACGAGTTGAGACAAGAATAGATATCGAGGTCATTTACCCGGGCAACGGGTTTTCCCTGGCGCCAGGTTGGCCGGCAGAAAAGACAAGTTGGGACTCGTAAGGGACAAACAGTAAATAAAACACAGATATTACAAATATACATATATTTATTAAACATCAAACTTATATATTTTTAAAGGAATCTCTGATATATTCGTTCAGACGTTTTTCTACAGTGTCTTTTAGATGCGTTAGTAAAATTGTTTTTAATTCACAATCCAGCATGTAATAGTTCAAACCGATGACTTGATGGGTAGGTAGCACTGATAAGAATCAGGTTTTTGATGTGCGTTTCCACCGTAGGCTGTTCTAGGTCAATGACATCCACCAATTCTGTTAGCGTGTCAATCAAATCGTTGCAATAGCGGGCGACCGGTGTCGAACACATGTCCCTTCGGTCGACGGCGACGTCGATGAGGTCCCACACCTCACAAAGACGCGCCCAGCAAGGTGCTAGATTGGCGAACCGTTTGAGTCCTGCATCTTGTATCTCGTAGATGACGACCATACGGTCACAGCACATGCGTCTCAGAGAGATTTCATGATTAGTACAACTAATATTCTGAAGAGGTTGTGTGTTGCTGAAAAACTTTGATATGAGAGACTTGTAGCTGCCCAGATCTTGCCACTCTGTACGGTTAAACACGGCGCAGTTCCCTTCGAATTTTTCTAGCTGGACATAGGGCGTAAAGTTGTTCTTGACGCTCATGCCAACGATGACTCGCTTGGCGTCGACTCCATCCAACGGGAACAATGTGTTGAAAATAATGGTGATGGCGAGTGGCTTCCCCGGCTTTGCTTTGCGGGCGCAAACGTTTTGACCTTCCATGATGTTTAGCGGTTATGGGCGACACGTCACGAAGACGCCCCTTTTATAGGCGCACGCCGATTGGACACGGCATCTTGAAGGGCGGCATGCTCCTACAGTCTTGAAAAATCTATTGTAATATATCACCACCTTAGCGTCGTTGACTGTATGATTGGTGGGCGATAATAGGCTTTGTAAAGGTTTCAGCGGAATGTTCTGGGCGCGATCGAGAGGGTACATGAGACAGTAATGGCCGCAAATGTCTGAGGCGATGCTTTGAATTTGTAGCGTGCTATGGGACGTGTGAAAAGTGTTTTTGCGTATACACGCCAGATGTGACTTTATACGGGGCTGAAAACCATAACTGTCAAAGTATTCTCCCACGCCGTTCTTGTCGATAAATATGGCGACCAAATGCGTCCCAGGCTTGGTGTGTGGATCGGTGTTGATGACTAGAGCGGCAGGTCATGCTATTCTTGCGGGTAGTTGATCAGCAGGGAAAACACCCGACCGTACAGAACGGAACCACGGGCTTGTTTTCAGCGCACGTCTTATGGTGTGCGTGTCCATCTTCAATCATCCAATCTCGAAATCCCCAGACGAAAGAGGCCGAACAGAAATTCCATACAGAACTATGTGTATGTGGATGGTGCGGCCCAATTTAAGTATTTTCAGTGACGAACAACCTCTGTCGTACAGATCTACGATGGGTGTAGACATGTATTTGACTAGAAACTTTTTCTTTTCTGACCCCTTGACGTAGACGGTTAGTGCACGCGTTGTGGCACAGGAGATGAGAGATTCTAGCAGGCTGTTATCCACATATCCGCTATTCCAGGTGATACCGCGCAGATTGTTGACTATATAGTCGGCTTTATTTCTGGCATCGGCGGGAAGGTCCTCGATAGCGAATGGGGGTTTTAACATTCAATGTTGAAGTAATGTGCCGCATACAGATAAAACACTCAGTTCCTTGACGATAAACTCTTTGTTGTCGTCGATGAAGCTCTGGAAATCCACAATGACGTCCATGGCTTAAATGAAGGGGTAAGGGAGTGGGAAAGTGTTTATATTAACTTCCATAATCGGTACCAACGTTTATGTCCATGTCAATGGTGATGATGTTGGCAAACTCCCCGTACACGATACAGTTGACGGTTTCGGTGAGAGCTCTGGTGAAGCTCACTTCAATGCTCAGAGAGCCGTGCCTCGTCAAATTCCAATTAGATGTCATGTGGGTGGACAGATTAGGTGTGAGATTAAAAGCCATGAGATGATATCACTTGGGGAATGCTTCTCGTGTGATGTGGCTACCTTCGTTTATGAAATGGATACCCGTTCCTAAATTCAGTGTGTGGTAGGACATGACATAAATGCCGTTTTAAAATCTGGGCTGTAGCGGTTTTGACGGCACTTGCACCCCGTCAACATATAGAGAGAAATGAGTGATGCTGTAGGTTTGGAAGTTAAACGGGTTCTTGGTGGCATCTCCGTTGAACGCCGCGTTTGATACAAAACCAACGATGCATCGTTTGGGTAACTGTCTGGTGAATACGTTGTCCAGTGATTTCCCTTGCACGCCCGTAGGAATAGTGAGTGTTTTTAATTCCACATGGGTGATGGGATACTTAGCGGGACTGACGTTTAATGCTTTGGCGTGTGCCAACAGTATAGAAGGTGCTACTATGACACGTCGCAGTAGAAGGCTGGCTTCAGCGATGTGGACATTAAAGTGCGGGAGTTCAGGGACTGCCATAAGACTAAACCCGTCTCGGGAACGGACCAACTTGACTCTGAGTTCTATGCCGTTCAAAAGGTATTTCTCTTGGTTAAACACGTCACTGTGTAAATACCCCAAAATATGCACCGTCTTACTTTTTGTGGTGAGACAGCGACGGGCCTCAAATCCATTGTTGCCTGCGTTAGCCTTCACAAATGTTCCGAAGCTGTCTTGCGAACCACAGACCGCAAGTCAAATGCGTTCCTTTGGCTTCACTGTTGTAATTGATCAGCGTCTCGAATTACGCTCTATAGGCATACGTGTTGCTGGGTGGTGATATTAGTTTTTGGTTTAAAAACACGTCCACCTGTGTGAATAGCGAATGCAACTAGTTGTTGACGAGAGCGATCTGATCCATCTCAGTGAAAGGGCCACCATCGGGTTTCATGATGGCCACCCTGAGATAGAGCATGTTCTGAGAAAGATCAATATAGGACCCGCCTTGTCTTGTAACGGTAAATTCGATGAGCGAACCATCGGTTAGGGAAGAGACAAGTTTGTACTGGAGCCATTGCCCGCTTTCAAGACTGGTTTAGCGGGCGGCACGGAAAAGAGATCGAGTTCACTCCTGGCACACTCGCAGGATTGGGGGTGTAGAAACGAAATTTTAACTGAAAATATCTACAGCTTCTTTCTTGACCTTTTTACGTCGGGCGACAAGAGAAGACTGACTTCGTTGCTTCTTACGACGTCCTTTAAAGTATGAGCTAGTCATCAGTGTGTTGATCTTCTGTTCGGCCTTAGGTTTCACTATTGTTCCGCCGACACGTTGCCATAGGGCCTCTTTGAAAGGACGCCGTTGATTGGCAACGTCGGAGAGCACGTTGATACCCGTATGAAGCGCCTGTTTTCCAATGGCTTAGCGCCGCTTTTCAGCAATGCTACGACGCTTTTGAAAAGGACGCTGAAAAAACTTCCTATCCCATGCCCTCTTTGATAGGGAACACCGTGGTAGATCGAAGATATTCCTGTTCCAGCCTGGTTGACGTAGTATCTTTGGTAGGCCCAGTTCATGTTCAGCAGCGTCGAAAATGAAGTTTCACGCACACTTTTCCAAACTCGAATGGTACAGGTTCACCAGTGTCTGTTCTTATTTTGATTTCTAAGCTTTCAATTTCCCTTCTAAACACGGTCATGTAGTGCAACGGATCATATCTAACTGTATTATGTATGCCGTAGAGATAGTTTATGTTGTTGATACAAACGATACGTAACAGCGGTTCCACAATGTCACCCACGGGCTGAGGATCGACGATATCCGTGTAGATGTACATTTGCGAGGGCAAGCCTAGTAGAATGTTGGTGGCGTACTGTGACTTTGGGACTTTGATCAGATTAGTCTGAAGATCGAAACCGAGCTGTAGACTTAGTTGGTTTGATAGAGTCAACAGCTGTTTATTTGGTGAAGAAGAGATAACGTCCACTTTTTTGTTAGAGCTTGTGTACTTGAATTCAACTCCGGAATCCCCTTTAAAAGCCTCTACGTCATTTAGAGCTTTGATCAATTCATGGATAGTGCTATAGTTTTCAGCATGGATATGATCCTTGAATATTTGTTCAACGCCGTTAGCGTCCACCCAGTTATACCATACAATATTTTGGCCCTCGGGTATGGTGATAAAAGAACACAGATATTGAAATTAAGACAGTGACTTCCCACCGGCCTTCGAGTGTAAGACGGTAAGGTAGTTGCGTGGTGACCTTTGTGGGGGTATTTTTCGGGAAATATCCCATTGAGCTGTTGCTCAGCAACATGATGAAAAACTAATTATTCATGGTAGGGCGCTTACGTAACTGGCAGGAATCCAGGAATTAAACTTGAAGGGGTAACATTTCCACTGCACGTACACTTTCTTTCTAGCGCCTTTACCCTTGACACGTAGTATTTTATCAACTTTAAAAGTTTCG
The DNA here is from genome assembly GCA_902151445.1 of Timema monikensis. Classification (NCBI taxonomy): domain Eukaryota; kingdom Metazoa; phylum Arthropoda; class Insecta; order Phasmatodea; family Timematidae; genus Timema; species Timema monikensis. The sequence goes on from CABFVZ010004395.1 coordinate 13,583, forward strand.
GGAAGACATACGCGTTGCAATTCGGGTTCGTAAAATGTCCCCTCCGCCTCTTCACCATCAAGATCGGTGAGTCTGTAGACGACTGGTTGTCGCAACACGACACTGCTGACTTTGAAAATCTCTTCTCTCCAATTGCTTATGTATCCCTTATCAAAAAGCATTTTGGATTTACTAATACGTACCGTGTCACCGACTTTTATTTTCGGTTTACTACTCGAGCTTGGACACCTTTTGCCGTACAGATTATCTCTGACTTGAAGCACATTAGTTTCTGAAACGTTGGCTGGCGCCATCTTGATACTGGAATGTTTTGCGCTGTTATAAACGTCGAATAGATCTTGGAGAACGTCCACATACCAATACGTGTTATTTTTGGTAAAATAGCGCCTCATGCATTCCTTCAGAGTTCTATTGAATCGTTCCACGGTGCTTGCCTTCACGTCAGGATTATGAGTGGTGTAGTAATAAACGCCGTCTTACTTGAGAAAGTTCCGGACTAGACGTGCCGTGAACTTTGTCCCCTTGTCCGTCTGTAAACTTAGAGGTTTACGCCCACTTTGTTTTAAAATGTCCCGAAATACGTCTCTCACGACGCTCCCCGTCTTGGATGGAAGCGTCATCGCCCAGACCATCTTGCTAAACACGTCGATGTTGGTGATCAGGGTACACTGCACCATAGGTGTATTTTCTGAGACTTCTCATATCGTTGAGATCAGTTTTCCAGAGATAGTCAATGTTTGACACCACGTACTTGTTGCGTGGAAACTTTTTTATAACTGGATTGTGTAGGATATAAGCGTCCTGCGCACGAATCCATTCTCGTACATTTTCGGGATCTTTCTTTGACGCCTTTATGAGCGACGCCAACCCGGCAAACTCTGCAGGATGAGATGGATCGTAGTAGATGTCAGCTAAACGGTCCATTAAGCTCTGAATGGCAGTCACCTGTTTTCATCCACCCTCTTCAGTTTCTTCTTCTTAGGGCCTTGCGACGGTGTAAGTGGTTGTAGTACGGGTGTCGGATCTCTAATGGGCGCCAAACATTTCTGATTTACAATAAATTCTTTCGGAACGTTTATTTTTTGCAGCCCCATGAGAAACTCTCGCCACCCCGACGGTTCGCTGAGTCTTCTTGCTCTGAACAGATCGTTGACTAAATCCACAATATTGGATCCACGGAGAGGCGTATCGTGAATACTCACTTCTCCGTTTTAGTACCAAGAGATGCCGTCTCGGAAAATCATATGTTCTAGTAAAAGTTCATATTTTTTACGTCTCTGTGCTGGTACAGTATTAAGTACAGCAGGGATGGGAAGTACAGACACTTCAGTGGTTGTGGTGGTGGTGTTGGTATTTTCAGATGGCGTAGGGTGTTGACTAAAGTGCAGATAGTGCTGTAGCACTTTTTGGTATAAAGTCCATTTAGACTTGTCGTCAAGTTTTGAAGCGAGGATTTTTTCCATTTCCTTGTCCAGCTCGGAGACTACTATATTTGTGGCCGATACCACTTGTTGGTGGTGTTGCTCGTAACGGTGTAATGTTTCCGGGGGCATAAATATCATCTTTTTCGTGTGTATATAATTTACTTGTTGAATAATGAACCGAGGACACCACTGATTAAATAGGCTAAAAGTAAGGGCAAGAACGCTCCTCCCTTCTGAACGAATAGTCATCTCTTCTTCTTCCAGCACTTTCCTCGATTGACCAGCTTGCGAAACACCTGATTGTGAGCATGTTACTTTGTCTTTAGCATATTTTTCAACGGTACCCGCCCTTTTAAAGTGTTGTAGGCACACTCGCAAACAGAGTCAACAGAGTCTGATACAATTTGTACGCCCACCAAAGAATGTATCTCTAGGGCTGAGGGGCTCCTTGGTATACACCTCGTGCTGGAGTACAAATTGTTTCAAGTCCTTGTCTGTGCATTTCATTGCATTAAACGTACACTCCTACATCTCTACGACCATGTATCCGGCATTCTTAAACCTTTCAACACAAGCCATGGTCGCTTCATAGCTCGTCTCCATGATCTCATGAGGACTATTTTTGATAGTGGTGATCCTGTCAGGATAACAGAGAGGGCACCCGTGCCAATAACAACCCGAGAACTGAAAGACGGTGGTGGTATCTTCAGCTTTAACAACGCCATCTACACGTCGCCCTAACACATATTCTTCACGGCCGTTACCCACATGAAGAATATAGACACAGCTTTGGTGGGCCTCCCAGCAGAGACATTGTACGATGACGTGTGACTGTCGGTCTGAACACCGGTAGCCACCGTTAGAGATAATACCGATAGTATTCTCGTTAATATGACTGCGGTGGTATACCAACATGGCCGCTTCAGCTATCGTACACGCCTCTTTGAAAGGATCCACCGTTGCTTTCTCCATGAGCATGTCTCTAAACTTTAGACAGGCCTTCCGTAGGATCTCTACATCTTTCACACAATACAGTTCTAACACGCGTTTAAAATCAAAGACATAATTTTCTTTGACCAACGCGTCATACTACTTCTCAAAGTGCTCATTTCCCTCAAATGACATCTCGCCTATGCCGTAGTCCTCCTTTGGCGTTATGGGACCCCTATACCCCAGCATTTTCTTTTTTGTTGAAAAAATGGGAAAAATGTCCTTTGGCCAAAGACTCGTCCAAGCCGAATATTTTTGACATCTTGGACAACGACATCGGGAGAAATTTCAGTGAGTCAATAAAGTGGATCGGACCGTAACGCATAGACATGATTTTCTCCCGTTGATTATGAGCTCTGGAATCCATTTTTTAACCACCATCATATATTTTGAAAAAAATTGCCATATTAGCCTTTCGCATGATGGCCTAGGAGGGTGATATTCTTAAATTTGGACGCTTTAATTTGCTTTAAAAATTCAAAAAATTGGCCATTGTGCTATCACCCTTGAATATTCTAGTCATATCGCCCCCACATTCAGTACAATGATGATCATCTGCATATATATGAACGCAGGCCTTGCAACACGACTGCACGACACATAGGTTAGGTTCGCGCAAGTACGTGCCGGCCGCACCTTGAAAAAGCGTTTCCTTCCTGCTTTCAAAGTCATAGAATACAAACATGAAATTGGTCTTTTCCAGTGACGGCTTGGATGGGGCCTGCTTCATATAACAGAAATGACCAAAAGGCCTATATGTATCGCATACTCTACAAAAAGTTTCATAATACCTGTGTTAATATTCTGCTCTTTCCAAACTGAAAAATTGCCCACAGACCTCGAAAAACTTTTTGTCATCACAGACCAACCTGTAACCTCTGCAAAAACCAGGACGATTTTGGTTATAAAAACATGTTTGGTTTGTGAACCAACGTCCACAGTCTTTACAGACCACAGATGGGCCTCCGCTACAAACCGCTTTAGCGTAGCACTTTTTGCACGTGGACTCGCACTTGTGCGCATTCTTATGATAAAATGGCACACGGCACTCGTGGAAAAAGTGCGAGCACTTAAATGTGGCTGTCAAGTTTGTTATGACATCAAAATGGTTTTGCTTGTCGCCATGAAAATACAATTCAAAGTAAGCCTTAAAGGAATGTTCAGAGGGAGTAGGCCTCTCATATAGGACCTGTCTCCCCCGAAGTTCCCTGAACACCGTGATTTTGTATTCTGAAAGGTATGTTTGAAATTGTTTCAGCTCAGTTAGCCCACCACATTTCAAAAGATACACACGGACATCACGGCATAGTTCCTCTACATTGTATTTTTGAATAAGATGACCCATTTTGATTTGTCTAAAGGTGTTCACATCCATGCACCCTGGTTCTCTTTTATTATCACATATAGCTTTGGTGACAACCAATGCACGGCAAGGCAATGTGTGTCGCCATTTTGAATCGTAATGATCCCTTTGTTATTACGGCTATATGTGCTAGCGGGAGCGAGTTATCACAATAACGTGCACTCCCCCGCACCGCAGCTTGGGATCGAACACTGTCTCCTTGGCTCAGCTGCGGTGCTCCTGCGGTATGGTGAGGGGGACTAGTAGCCAGCGGTGGTGGGAGGACCGTCCCTCCATTTCCGGTCTACATTTGAAATATAACACAAACGCACGTGTCAAAGTTAGCACTTTAAATAAAATTGTTACAAACATCCGCGTATTTTTTCTCTCTTTAAAATGTATAATACTTTAGGTATTAATATAATATGTTACTTTTTTCCTAAACATAATTGCTTTAGCTGAAACCAACATTCACAAAGTGTGTGTAATAAATGCAGTTGAACCCTAGGACAACTACCAGGGCAGTTAATTTAACACTATGAAGGTTAAACATACATTTTCACATATGTAAGGAATCGAACCCGGGACATTTCGCAAAGTGTGTGTAATAAATACACCCTAGTACAACTACAAGAATTTAGTTCAGGGTGGTTAATTTATCACTATGAAGGGTTAAACATACATTTTCATCCATGTAGGGAATCGAACCCGGGACCTTTCACAAAGTGTGTGTAATAAATGCAGTTGAACCCTAGGACAACTACCAGGTCAGTTAATTTAACACTATGAAGGTTAAACATACATTTTCACCCATGTAGGGAATCGAACCCGGGACATTTCGCAAAGTGTGTGTAATAAATACACCCTAGTAAAACTACAAAAATTTAGTCCAAGGTGGATAAACTCTCATTTTCAGCCCCTGTTTGCGTTCGAACCAATGTCCCTTGGCACTGCATACATTATAGGATTTATCTCTCTCACACACACTTTAATGATCGGCTAAATCAACAATATAATTACTCTTGGCTAACTGCAAAAAATATCTGTAATCTTAAAATCGTATTAATGCTCGAAACACTTTCGGCGCTATCTTTTATAGCCCAACAAGCAAGCACAACGGCACAAAAACGTCATAAACGAACGTGGACAGAATTATGTTTACTCTAGGTGTAAATAGAATATTTGATCGAACACATTGTAAACTTGAATTTAATAAGTGTCTAAAACGACAATTATAATTTTCTGTCTTTGAATGTTTGTACAGGAAATAGACCCGGGACCCATAGTTTACTATACAGACGCACTAAAGTGTTGGTTGAGTATTTGATCGAGCACATTTTAAACGTTAATTTAATAAGTGTCTAAAACGACAATTATAATTTTCTGTCTTTGAATGTTTGTACAGGAAATGAGGACATATACAAAATACCGGTCAGGGCAGTTATTATATAGCTATTAATGACTAAGCCAGTATTTTCGCTTATGCCATGAAATTGAAATCGGGACTCCCCCCACGGGCTCAGTAGGGTTTTTAAGCGTATAAATCGTACGGGTAGTAAGACGCGGTGCTAAATTAGTTAGGATGTTTTAATAAGCGGTTAAAGCAACAAATTTGTGTGCAACCGCACGCGGTTATACAGAAATTGTACAAGACAATCTTCTCGGAACGAGCAGCTGGCGACATAACGGTGTTTTGCGAGAGAGAGAGAGCTACACATATAGTCTATTTTAAACTAGTGGCTATAGTATTGTTACTTGTAGACGGTACTTACATATCAGCCGGTCAATCGCGTCCAAATCACTCCAAACAACGGGGGGTGATTTCCGCCGCCATAGAAGGATGCACGCGAGAAGGGCACCGTCGAGAGGAGGCCGGGGTGTAATGCGAGATCATCGGGGGCTGTGCAGAGGACGCCCGCGACGCTGAGTTGAGCATTGGCAGTAGGGCCTGTCTCTGTCTGGGCAGTCAGCGGTACAATCATCGCTGTACCCGCTAAATTGCCCGGCAGGCTCTCATCCAACCCATATGGATCCCAGTAGTCTGGAATTAAATAAATACATATTAATTACCATTTACGGGAATTAAAAAAACACTGGCAAATCTATCGTAGACCGCTAATTACCCATCGACCAGTCGCCATCCACCCAGCAAATCCCGTCTTCTATTCTGTAAAGTTCAGCAACTGGTCCAGACTATTGGGACCTTCAGGTTGCGCCACCTCGCCAACCGATTGGGGCACGTCATCTATCAAAGAAGAAGAGAATACCGCTCTACACCAGGACGTGTTAAGCAAATTAGAAACCATTAAAATATACAAAACGGTTTTAAAAACATACCTGAATTTATCCAATTTTCCAGAGCGTCAAAACTCATCTTGATGATTATCGGTGATAATTAAAAATTGAAATGACCCACTGTAATGATTTGGGTTATATTTATACCCGTCTCAAAGGGCGTGTCACCTGTAATGGTCAAGGTTGGGCAATACACACCTGCGCTTGCACAATCCGCAGCAGCTGCTTGCAAGTCCCGTTATTCATCATAAATCTTCTAGCAGCCAACGAGTATGGATGTGCCTGGTCGACGCTCTGTTCACACAATTGTGGGTACACTTTGTCGCTGAATGAATAGAAAGTGCTGTTATACAAGTGGATGCGCGTACCCCATGGTACAGAATGAATAAGTCTGGTTTAGCAAACGGTGGCGCAAAATGGAAGGACGCAAACCTAATTGATTATTGCGGCGTATAAATATGTGAGAGTAGATATAGTAACTTTTCTATGTTTAATATAAGGCTATTTCTATTAAAATTGGACTACACAAGAACACCCTTCTGACCACATGGGTAAGATTTGAACCCAGAACTTCCAGCTACGAGCAATGCTAAGCTAAATACCTGTTTCATATTTGATATAGATACAATTTTAATTCTAACACTTACTGCGCAATAGCTATTTCATTTATTTGTTTAGGGCTTTGTACTTTTAGAGGGGGTGCAGCACTTATTTCACTATTGCATGAAACGGGCCCTCCAGTGCTTACTTTTTTTGGTTAACGGATGGCGCGACAATGTCGTAACAATCTGCCCCAGAAGTGAAAGGATAGGTAGTAGAGCGGATCGGTGATGTCATGTGTTAAGGGGTAGTGAGTAACTAGCCGTTTCAATACACTCAACCGGAAATCGAACCCAGAATGTCTTGTTATTGAAATAAACTGAGATAAACGCGACTCGCATCTTGGTCATCGTACCCAACAATCCTATACTTATAACTAAGATTTGAAAACTCTTCTAGGGCCTTAAGTTATTCTTTTACATTATCAATAATGCAGTTTATTAATTTATCTAAAATAAATTAATTTAAGCGTAATTTACTTGCGAAAATATATAGAAAGTTTGATTTTTTAATAAACAGGAAAAATCCATGGGGAAGTTTTTATTTCATAATAAATAAGAATCACAGATTTGAATCCTGTGTCAACCAATTGGCTTTGCAACCGTAACCTTTTCTCCTTTCTGTAGGCATGACTGCATTCATTGGGCTCAAGAGCTTGAGTACCGAATAACGGTATCACTGAGGAGCTTGATTTCATTGTTCTAAATCTATTCTTGTAGAGATTTCTGACAATGCAACGGGTATGAACGATTCGGTAACGGACTCGGAGTTAATTACTTCCGCAGTTGAAATAGGTGGTGGGTCAATAGCAGTGCGGTTGGGGGATCCCCTCCGATATTGCAGTGTCCAGCTAGTGAAAGGCAGGCAGTTAGAGGGGGGAAGTGAGGGGGGGCTTGTACCAGTACGTACGGCCATCAGTCGATACACTACTACTGGAGAAAAAGGTTCCCACACTAGGCCAGCGCGGGCTGTGGCGGGCCGCATGTTCCCCTAATAAATAACACCCAAATCCTAGCCAATAATTAATTAGCAATAATTGATTAACAATCATTAATAATTAATCATCAATAACCAAAATGTCCGAGGTGGTAGGCGAGGGGATTGTAGGGGAGGGGTTCTAGGGAAGGGAGGACGTAATCAGCACTTGGGAAAAGAGGGCGGGAGGGGGTTAACGGCAAATCAAACGGATATGGAAAGTAGGTCAATGAGGGAGGGGACGGGGGCTATTTATAGCAGCCAATCAGAGAGCAGGAGGAGGGTCACGTGACCTAATCTGGCCAATCAGAGGAAAGTAGGTCAGATTTTCTCAAACGCCGTACTAGCTAATTCTGTGTATTTACTCAGCCTTTGATATATTAAACTTATTTGTTAACATGCATTTTTATCTTCTTCTTTCAAGTGCTTTCCTTTTGTGTTTATTTACCTTGTTTACGTAATCGGCGTCTCTAATGTTAACCGGAGCACCGTTACAAAACTAGGAGTAGACAGTATTACCGATTTTAACCAATATAATCATTTTAACTAGACATTGAAAGTGTTTTATAAAAGCTTTTTATTCAGATATTAGAATTTTAACAGCATTATCATTCTTTCTTTTTTATTATTATTTAGAATTCGTATTTTAGTTAACGATCAGTGAAAGGGAAAAATTTTAATTTTAGCCTAATATAAAAGTGTTTTTTACACAGGTCATCCATATATTTTAATATTTCAAATTTTGGCTTCAAATTATTAATCAGCGACCAAAAACATCCCCGGGTACTGAGATTTAATTATTTATAAATATTTTTGAAGATTTTTCCGCCATTTTGTTTTTTCAAATTTTGACTTCAGATTCGTAATCAGCAACCTCAATAACTCCCGAGTTTCACACAAATTGAAGAAAGCTTTCAACTTTTGGCCAGATTTTTGGGGTTTTAACCCAGTGTGCGTCGGGCAACATTGGCCCAGATTGTTCGATGACTGTGTGGGGTCTATCAGCTGCTCCACTTTGAGAAATTCTTATATCCTTGTTTTAGTGGATGCGTTCTCCAAATTTGTTACTTCTATCCTTATTCGTAATATGAAGGCTACCACAACCATTAATGCTCTCTGAAGACGTGTGTGGGTATTTCTTAGTGCTCCTCGCGTCATTGTCAGTGATAACGAACACTGTTTTTGGCCTGATATCTTCAAAGACATGGTTGGGGCATCAAATATCCCAGTCCCTACCATCATAGACCTAATTAGGTTGAGCGTTTTAATAGGATTCTTGTTTTGACTCTCACCATTTTTCATAATCAGGCGAAGAGTAAATGGGATCAAGAGTTGTATTTCCTGAATAACTCTTTCAATCCTGCCTCTCATTCTGTCTCTTCTGCTTCTGTGTTTATGGCGTGTAAGCTCAATAATCCGCTGCTAAAATGCTTCGATGTTAGAATCCGAAGTGTTTTCCCACACAGATATGTGTTGCCACGCGTTTGATAATCTTAGAAAAGCTACAAATAGGGTAGTGACAGCGTATAACCATGGGAGGCTTCCTATACTCCTTTGTCATTGTCGATTGCGTCTTGTGTAGAGCATTACCTTAGAACTTCGCAACCGACAGAACCTCAGGCAAATTGTGTCCAAAGTGGGGAAGGTCCATAACAGGTGGATAAGTTCCTTACACCTGTGACCGCCATTCTTAATTATCGTTTCCACACATACAAAATCTGTACCGAATATTATTAGGGACTAAGTCCCCCACAGTGTTCGAGACAATGTGCAGGGCAAAAATTATTTGGTACAAAAGTAGTCCGGGACTGGGTTCGAGGCTTGGTCCCAGCACAGTGGAAACGGCGTTGTCGCGGACACTATTTCTGCCCGAGAAATACGAATGCACGTGTACTACTAGTGTAAGTGCCATACGTGCAGGTAGTGTTTGTTGCCGTGTATTAATTTACAATATTATACAATCATGGCTAGTGACAATTTGCCAAAGGATGATGTGCTTAAGATGATTGAGTTGTTCGAACAAGAAACGGTGTTGTGGGACCTTCTAACTAGCAAGCACTAAAACTCCAATTCTAGGAATAATGCGGCAGAGAAAATATCCACTGATTTAGGCAAAATTTAGAAGAAATCGAGAAGAAAATTAATTTTGTGCGGTTTCAGTTTTTTCGAGAAAAAACCAAACAAAATTATGAAGAGTAAAAAGGGTGAGTGCTGACGAGATTTATGTACCTAAGTGGTAATGCTTTAAGTTATTGTCATTTTTATCCACGTCAAGAAAACCTGTGAAACATACAAGTTTACAGAATCCTACAAAGGTAAGTGCAAAAAACTACATAATGATTAATTAGCACTAAGCTTATTATTATTATTGTGGTTTAAAGGCCCATCGACACATCGAGGTCATTAGGGCCTTGAAATATATTTAAAATATAATAAAATCCCCATAGGGGAGAGATATAATCATTCACCACCTGAGACACTCCATTGGAGTGCTCAAATGGGCTCAAAGTATAATTGAGTGAAACACCTGCTAAAAAAACACAGGTGTATCACTCTAATACTTAACAAAACAAACATATTAAAACAATATATTAGTTAAAAAGACAAAACTAACGTGTTAAAATAATTATTTTATTAAAGTTTATTAAAATGAATAAAACGACAAAACAAACACATTAAAGTATACTAAAATGTTAAAAAGGTCTCAATATGAGATAAAATCCAGGTGAGCCACTTTATAAAAGTGATTCAAATGGCACTAAAAAGATTCGCCTGGCGTATAAAATGGAGTAAACAAATAACTCCTTCAGCGCTGTTGCGTAATAAAAAATGAAGGTCACCTTTAAAATCAAGGCCCAGGTGAATAGGGGCATATCTGCGACACTCCAACAAAATGTGGTGCACACTAAGGGGAGCATCGCAAAATTCACACACTGGAGGTGGATCCTTTCTTAGTAAAAATCCATGGGTTAGAAATGTATGCCCGACGCGGAGTCTCGTCACGATGACCTCCTCTCTTCTAGACTTTCGTATAGAAGAGGGCCATCGCGACACACAGTCCCTGATGGACCGCAGCTTGTTCTGAGCAGGGGTCTAGACCCACTGCTCGTGCCAGGTGCGTAACACTCCACGCCGAACATAACCCTTTAGATCTAAAAACATGACACCCAGACTCGCCTCCGGAGGCAAGCTCGCTGCCTCCTTGGCTGCCTGGTCCGCCAGTTCATTTCCTGGAAGACCAGCGTGACCAGGAATCCAGCAAAAGGCGAGCCGGGTGCTTAATGAATCAATTTTTAAAATTTGCTCATGTATCATCTGCACGAGGGGATTCCAGGAGTAGAGAGTGGACAATGCCAACAGAGCACTCATGGAATCCGTGCAGATGAGGACAGAACGGTGACTACTTCGGTAAACAAAACACAAAGATTTAAAAATGGCATATAATTCAGCCGTAAAAACACTGGTTTCTTTAGGTAAACCAAATTTAAAATTGGATCCTTCCACAACAAAAGCACATCCCACGGAGGCTCCAGATTTAGAGCCATCAGTGTAGATGCGCTCAAATCCGTGAAAGCGAGTGGAGAGGAGCTCATTAAAGGTCCTCTCATATACAAAGTTTGGGGTGGTCGCTTTAGGGAACTTGGCAAGATCAAAATGGCATTTCGGAGGGCGTATCTTCCAGGGAGAAACTCGACCTGGTGATGTGGGGATAGCCTTTGGCAGGACTATCCCACACGTGTCGAAAACAGATAGCATCCGGATCCCAACCGGCCTTGTACTACGCCATTTAGTTTCATACAAGACACGGTTAGGGGGATGAAACACAGGGCGGTAAGCAACATTATTTGGCATGCAATGCAGTTTCGACACGTAAGATGCCAGGAGATAAGACCGCCGGTAAGAAAGAGGGGGCTCACCGGCGTCGGCACAGATGCTGACGACTGGACTGGTACGAAAGGCACCAGTAGCCAGTCGAATGCCAGCATGGTGGACACTATCTAGCATCTTTAACGCCGAGGGTCTAGCTGAGCCATAAACAAAACTGCCGTAATCTAGTTTAGATCTGACCAAGGCCCTATACAGGCGCATCAAGGTTTCCCTATCAGCACCCCAGGACCGACCGCTAACCACTTTGAGCAGGTTTAGTGCTTTTATAGACCTCGCTTTCAAGTCTTTGATGTGGGGGATCCAAGTTAATTTAAAATCAAATAAAAGTCCCAGAAACTTTACGGTCTCCGAGACAGGTAAAACAACGTGATTCATTAAAATACTGGGGGCTTGTTGTATTCCACGTAATCTATGGAAGTGGACGACCGTCGTCTTGGCTGAAGAGAAGCGAAAGCCATTACGCGATGCCCACGACCATAGATTGTTGACAGAGAGTTGTATCTGCCGTTCAGCCCTGTGGAGACTCGATGAACTACAATAAATTGCGTAGTCATCCACAAAGAGGCATGAACGGACAGGAAGGTGTACGTTGTCCACAATGCCATTTATTGCAATGGCGAACAACGCACAGCTTAAAATACTGCCCTGGGGCACCCCATTTTCTTGAATAAAATCATCGGATAAGGTGTTGTTTAACCTTACCCGGAAGTGTCTATCTGACATAAAATTAGCTATAAAAACAGGGAGGTTCCCACGGAACCCCCAGTTAAAAAGGGTTTTTAAAATGCCGTACCGCCATGTGGTATCGTACGCTTTCTCCAAGTCAAAGAAAACTGCCAAAAGATGCTGTTTATGGAGAAAGGCGTCACGAACTGCCGTCTCGAGACGGACGAGATGATCCACCGTAGATCGGTTACGGCGAAAACCACATTGAATATTTGATAGTAGATTGCGGGATTCTAAATACCATATTAATCGTTTATTTATCATTTTTTCCAATATTTTGCATACACAACTAGTTAAGGCTATCGGTCTATAACTAGTTGGTTCTAATTTTTCCTTGCCACTTTTATATAGAGGGATAATTGTTGCTTGCCTCCACAGTGTTGGGAACTGACGAGATTCCCAAACACTATTGTAGAGGTCCAACAGATATGCTCGTCCAGCAGGGGGTAACTGGCGCAACATTTCATAATTAATGTCGTCGGGGCCAGGAGCTGTGCTACCCGCCTGGGACATGGCATAGGTCAGTTCATCTAAAGTAAAGGGGGAGTTGTAATCCTCCCCCTGACTCTGACCAAAGTCAATAGAATGGCGCTCTATGTTCCGCTTATGCGCTGCAAACTCATTTGAGTAGCTTGCAGTGCTAGATATGGCGGTGAACATAGAGCCCAATACATTGGCGACCTCCACAGGGGAGGAGACAAGCGTACCATTTGACATGAGGGCAGGTATGTTATTGATGGTATTTTTGCTACTACGTAATTTACGAATATTGTCCCAAACCTTAGTTGTGGGAGTGGAAATTGTAAGGGTAGATATAAACTGTCTCCAAGACTCTCTTCTGCTTTCACGAATGATACGGCGAGCTCGAGCACGCATAATCCGGAATGATTCTAGATTATCCAAGGTAGGACGCCGATGGAAGAGACGTAATGCTCTTCGACGGTCAGAAATAGCCAATCTACACTCCTCGTTCCACCAGGGAACAGGACGGTGGCGCGGATTTGGCGAGGATTTAGGGATGGAAGCACTCGCCGCCGCGATGATCATCGGAGTAAAATGCCCAGCCTTAACATCGACGTCAGGATGTTGGAATTCACCAAATACAGCGATCTCGCGGAATCTATCCCAGTCAGCACGTTTTAGCACAGATTGGGGTATACGCGCTGTACTGGGAGGATCTTCAATTGGTGAGAGCAGAATGGGATAATGATCACTGCCACATAGGTCCGAGAGGACCTCCCAAAGGAAGTGGGCAGCGATCCCGGGACTACATAAGGTTAGGTCGATGGCAGAGGATACACCATTAAAGGTAGAGAAGTGTGTCTGGGTCCCGGTGTTCATTAACACCAGGTTTCCCGAGACAAGAATATCCTCTACCATCCTCCCGCGGGCGTCTGTAAAATTAGACCCCCACACCAGGTTATGCGCGTTAAAGTCCCCCAAGATGATATAGGGGGCGGGAAGTTGTATAAAGAGGGCCTCTAGTGTCCTCTTGGAAACACGTTCACCTGGTGGGAGGTAGATGCAGCATACGGTTACCTCCATAGGAAGGGAGACTCTGACAGCGATCACTTGGAGATCAGAAACAATATTAATATTCTTATGATATATAGTGCTTCGTGCGAATATAGCCACACCTCCGCTAGCCCGATCAAAGAAAGGCTTGTCGGTACGATACACATCGTACCCACGAAGCATCGGGTTGTCAGTTGGTCGGAAGTGGGTCTCCTGCAAACACAAGATGGAAGGATGCAGGGAAGAAATTATTAGTTTGATTTCCTCTACACGAGCATAGAAACCCCTACAATTCCATTGTAGTAGCGACATAAGTTATTAGTATGAAATTTAGTTATCCTCGCAATCCATTTCACTATCCTTTAAGAATAAAAATTTGTTGAGGCCCTTTTTAGGCCCTCTTGCCTTTCCCAGTCTCTCCTGTACCTCTCGCTTCAGGAGAGGCTTCGGCTTATTTTGGAGAGACTGGGGAGTCGGATTCTTGTTCGAAGGCTTTAAGGCCTTAGACGCTTTTTTTATATAATTTTTTTCGGCGGTCTCTCGCTGGTCCTTCTTCAAGGCACCAGTGGGACTCGCCTTAGCGGCCTCACCTGTTCCGCAACTCGTCCCCACCTCCGGAAGCCCAGAGGTGGGTGTGAGAGGCTCAACAACGGCCGCCCTTGTTTTAGTTTCCCGAGGCGGGCCCGGGGGGATTTCCCGAGGCGGGCTCGGGGGTGTTCCCCGAGGTGGGCTCGGGGGTGTTCCCCGAGGTGGGCTCGGGGGAGTTCCTCGAGGAGGTCTCCTCGGTGGTATAGGTGGGGGAGACGACCGTTGTGGCGGTTTGGCCTCCTTTAAAAATTTAGGCGCCACAGAAGTTGGCGCGGAATCAACATAAGTGTCTCGAGAAGAGACCAATGGCACTGGTCGCGTTGGCTCCTTAGCAAGATTAACTGCGCAATGGCAGTTGGGACAGTTTATATTTTGACTGACAATCCGGCTATATGAAGTTTGAAATACCGGAGCTTGACTTGATACGTATTCCTTGCGTGCCTGGGCATATGAGATCTTCTTTTCAGATTGTATCTCCAGGACTTTCTTCTCTACCTTCCATTTTGGACAGGCCCGAGACCAGGCGGAATGCGGACCCTTGCAGTTGACGCAGTATTTAGGAGACTCGCATGGTGTTTCGTGAGCCTCCTGTCCACAATCCGCACAGGTTGGCTTACCACGGCATCGCAGCTTCGTATGCCCAAATTCCTGGCACTGAAAACAGCGCCGAGGGTTGGGGACATACGGCCGGACCCTGAGCACGTGGAAGCCAGCTCGGACCTCCTTTGGTAAGGAAGGAGTGGCAAATGTTAGAATATAACTATCAGTGTTCTTCACTACATCGTTCCTTTTGATGGTGATCCTATATACTTCGGTGACATGTTGAGGGGAAAGCTCCTCACAGATGTCCTCAATGCTTACGCAGTCGAGGTCATAGCAAGTGACCACTCCCTTGCAAACATTGAGGAACCTGTGCGGTTCCACCTTCACCTTTAAATGATTCGAGGGGCTCAACGGTATGGTAGTTATTGCCATTATTTTCGCTGTCTGAAGGTCATTTTCGGTCTGGATCATTATTGTGCCATCGCGCAGTTTTCTAATTGAAACCCCAGACTCGGCAGCTCCACTAATCACTCTTTCGAGGACAAATGGGCTGACACGCCTGAGGTTCTCATTTTCTTCTATTCGAGACATTACCAGGAAGCGGGGCTGGGGCCTCACCACTTCCTGGATTTTTTCAATTAAAGGGCTGGACGGCCTTACCCGTTTCCGCCTCTTATCTATATTACGACCCTGCGAGGGGCCGGGCAGACAGTTGCCAGCAGTGTTTGGCAGTACGTTGCCAGCGGCGACAATGTTGTCGGCCATGCCATGATTGGGGACAACCTACACAATACTCGGATCGTAGACCCAGGGTGATCCAAGTTGGTTCTACCACATATGGCCCTGTTAACTGTCCCGACGAGAGGCTCTATACGACGCTAGACATGACAACCTTCGCATAGAGCATCGCCGAGAGAGAGGTCGTCGCAGCAAGTGGGTGTAGGAAAGTGCCAATTTTACGTCCGGGCCCTCATGAACGCAACCGATCTTTTCTCAAAGTAGGGTACCCGGTTATTGTCATCCCTAAGTTCCTTATACTAAGATATTGCAACCAGCGCAATTTCATTTAGGAGCTCAAGGCAGTGGTATCCAATAATAAACAGAGAACAGCCGGGTTAGTTGCCAAGGTCGTCAACGGAAAGGCCAAAGGCCTCTGTGCAGGATGAACGGTGGGGGAAAGGAAGAAAAAGGTAAGGGTAGATAAAGCGAAGGGGGAAGAGTGAAATAAAGGGGGAAAGTGAAGGAAGAAGAAATTGATGTGAAAGGAAAGATATAGGATAGGTTTGTCGCACACGAGGTACGTCCTGAACAGAAGCCTCCCCTTTTAGTCGCTTCTTACGACAAGCAGAGGTTACTGCGGGAATATTCTAAACCCCGTCCCGCAGGGTGGTAGCACTAAGCTTAACTTCCACTTTAAAATATAATTTTCGAGTGATCAAACAGTATAAACTTTATTTATTTTATACTTGAGATAAAAGCCAAATATTGCCTTACATCCATAATTTTAAAAATGTAAAAAAATTATGCATTTTTATCAGCAATATGTATTCATGATTGAAGTGACCATTATAATTTGATATCACTAAAAATTAATAATATAATGTAAATAACACATTAATAATGCAAAATACAGTGATGAGAAAATTGCTATATTTCTTTACCATCCACTATAACACACATGCATAGCTTTGTTGCCAGGGTAGAGGGTGTTACTGGAAGTAATGAGCAAACTCTTCACTGACTAAATTAAAGAAGTTTTCTTCTTTTTGTGTGCAGCTACGATGGCACCAAAGTTTGTACAGGAGGCGACACCTCCAATGAGGTCGTCTCCCCCACCTATACCCCCGAGAATACCTCCTCGGGTAACGCTCACGAGCCCTCCTCGAGTAACACTCCCGAACCCTCATCGGGTAAAGCCCCCGAGACCTCTTCAGGCAACAAAGATATGTGCGACCATTGTTGAGCCGCTCACTCTTGTCTCTGGGTCTCCGAAGCTTAGAGTGGCTGAGGAACTGGTGAGACCACAAAGGCGAGTCCCACTGGTGCCTTGAAGAAGGTCCAGCGAGTGACAATCGACATCTATTCTTTCCAAAAAGTGCTGAAAGTCGTAACAAAGCCTTCGCGAAAAAATTCAACGCTCCGGTCTCATCAGGATAAACAAAAGCCTCTTTCGAAACGAGAGGTCCAGGAGAGTCTTGGCAAAGCAAAAGACCATAAAGAGGTCGTAAATCAATTTTTATTAATAAGAGATAGTTTCATAGATTGCGTGGATGAATAAATATTTTATAATAAATATTGTCGACACTACCATGGAATTGTAAGGGTTTCTATGCTCATATAGAGGAAATTAAACTATTAATTTCTTCCCTGCATCCTTCAATCTTATGTTTGCGGGAGACCCACTTCCACCTTGTCGATAGCCCGATGATTCGTGGGTACGAATCTTTGATCGGGCTATCGAAGCTGTGGATATTTTCGTCTAAAGCAATATATATCATAAATATATACATATCGTTTCTGATCACCAAATGATCGCTGTCCGAGTCTCCCTTGCTATGGAAGTGACAGTATGCTGAATTTGCCTCCCACCAGGTGAACGTATTTCCCAGAGGACCCTAGAGGCCCTCTTTATACAACTTGCCGTCCCTATATCATCTTGGGGGATTTTAACGCGCATAACCTGGATTGGGGATCTAATTTTACAAACGCCCTTTGGAGGAGAATATAGGATATTCTTGTCTCGGGAAACCTGGTGTTAATGAACACCGGGACTCAGACACACTTCTACAGCTTTAATGGTGTATCCTCTGCCATCGACCTATATTTTGTAACCTCAGGATTGCTGCTCACTTTCATTGGGAAGTTCAGTCGGACCTGTGTGGCAGCGATCACTTTCCTATTGTGCTTTCACCACTTCAAGATCCTCCCCGTATATCACGGACACCACATTGGGTGATGAAAAGTGCTGACTGGGATAAATTTCACGAGCTCACCGTATTTGTTGAACCCCATTTACCTGATGTCGATGTTACGTCGATGATTTTACTTCAATGGTCATCGCGGCGGGCAGGGCTTCCATCCCTAAATTCTCACTAAATCCGCGCCACCGTCCTGTTCCCTGGTGGAACGAGGAGTGTCGGTTGGCTATATCGGACCGTCGAAAGGCCCTATGTCTATTTCATCGACGTCCTACTTTGTAGAATATAGATTCATTCCAGATGATACGTGCTCGAGCTCACCATGTCATTCGTGAAAGTAGAAGTGAGTCTTGGGGACAGTTTATTTCTACCCTTACGATTTCCACTCCCAAAACTTAAGTTTAGGGTAATATTTGTAGATTACATAGAAGCATATATTCCATAAATAATATATCTACCCTCATCTCAAAGTAAGAAGAAAGAAAAAGAATAAGAGAAGGAAGAATAAATGGAGGCGAAAAGAAAGATTTAGGATATATTTGTTTTGCATGAGGTACGTCCTGCAAACAAACCTCTCCTTTAAGTCACAGAGGTTATTGCGGTACTACTATAAAGCCCGTCCCGCAGGACACCGAAATTTATTGAAGTTCCTCAAGCCTCCACAGGGATAAAAGGCAGATATAATTCACAGTTATCAATATATGGATGTGGGCATCGAGTATTGGCTTTCGCTTCTCCACAGCCAAGACGATGGTCGTTCACTTCCATAGATTACGCTGAATACAGCCACCCGCCAATATTTTAATGAAAATGTTGATTTACCAGTTTCGGAGACCGCAAGGTTTCTGGAACTTTGTTTGATTTGAAACTAAATTAGATTCCCCACATCAAAGACTTGAAAGCGAGTCTGTCAAAGCACTGAATTTGCTCAAGGTGGTTTGTGGTCACTATTGGGGTGCTGATAGGGAAACCTTGATGCACCTCTATAGAATTTTAGTTGGATCAAAACTTGATTATGGCAGTTTTGTTTATGGCTCTGCTGGACCTTCGGAGTTAAAGATGCTTAATAGTGTCCACCACGCTGGTATTCGACTGGCTACGTGTACTTTTCGTATCATTCCAGCCGTCAACATCTGTGTGAAAGCGGGTGTTTGCTTCTTTAATATTGGCGGTCCTATCTTCTGGCATCTTACGTGCATGCTAAAGCATGGTTGATTACGGTCCTGTGTTCCATCCACCCAACCGTGTCTTGTATGGAATAAAATGGCGTAGTACAAGGCCGGTTGGGATCGGATGCTATCGGTTTTCGACACGTGTGGGGTAATAATGCTAAAGGCTATCCCCCCATCTCTAGGTCGAGTTTCTCCCTTGAAGATACGCCTGCCTCAATGCAATTTTGATGTTACCTCGTTACCTAAAGCGACCACCCTGATGAACATTTATGAGAGGACCTTTAAAGAGCTCCTCTCAACTCGCTTTCATGGTTTTAAGCATATCTACATGGATGGTTCAAAATGTGGGGCATCCGTGGGACGCACCTTTGTTGTGGAGGGAAACAATTTTAAATTTGCTTTCCTGATGAATCCAGTGTTTTTGCGGCTGAATTGTACACCATTTTTAAATCTATGTGTTTAGTATCCCATAACTGACCCGTTCTGTTCTCATATGCATGAATTCCATGAGTGCTTTGTTGGAATCGTCCACTTTGTACTCCTGGATTCCACTCGTGCAGATGATACAAGAGGGAATTTTACAAATTGATTTATTAAACACGCGACTCGCCTTCTGCTGGATTCCTGGTCACGCTGGTCTTTCAGGAAATGAAATGGCGGACCAGGTAGCCAAAGAGGCGGTCCATCTCTCTCCTGAAGTGAGTTTGGTTATCATGTTTTTAGACCTGAAGGGCTATGTTTGGCATGGGGTCTTACGCACCTGGCATGAGCAGTGGGTTTCAACCCTTGATCAGAACAAGCTGCGTTCTATAAGGGACGGTGTGTCACGGTGGCCCTTTTCTATACGAAATTTAGAAGAGAGGAGGTCATCGTGACAAGACTCCTCGTCGGACACATATCATTGACCTATGGATTTTTATTGAAAGGGGATCTACCTCCAGTGCGTGAATTTTGCGATGCTCCCCTTAGTGTGTACCACATATTAGTGGTGTGTCACAAATATGCACCTATTCACCTTCACCTGGCTCTTGATTTTAAATGTGACCTACGATGTTTATTACGCGACAGCGCGGATGGAGTCATTTGTTAACTCAGTTTTATACGCAGGCGATTCTCTTAGATGCCATTTGAGTCACTTTTATAAAGTGGCTCATTTGGATTTCTTATTGCGATTGTTTTAACATTTTTTATATATTTGTATTTTCTTTTCAACCTATTATTTTATCATGTTTGTATTTGCGCTTTTAAAGTGTTATATTTTAGTTTGGCTATTATGTAATTTTAATATAGTGAATACACCTTCTTTTATTTGCAAGTGTATAACAAAATTTATCCTGTTATTTTCTCATATTGAGATAATTTCTTTTACGTTTGGTATAAGAAATTTTTACTTTTCTTAATGAGCATTTTACTATGTTTAAAAAAACATGTTTAATACCCTAATGACCTATTTGTGTTTACGGGCTTCTAAATTCCAATAATCATAATCTATATAAATAAGAGAAGAGAGCAAGAATCCAGTTTTGGTGCAAATGTTGGAAAATGTTTACAGGATATACAAGATCGCAAAATGAATAGCAGGGTCCGTCACAAAATTACCATCAATTTATTTGAAGCAGAATAAGGTGCCATGATTTATTCACAGGTAGCACCAACACCAGTGCACTCAAACTTATCTAATCAATATTACCTGTATCCAACGGGGAGCCGCGGTAATACTTTGGACCAATATCTCACTATAGCGGCAGATAATACGCGTATCTCTATTCTTTATTTGACTTTTCAAGAGAGAATCAAAATAACAACTTTTAACAGGAACTCTCCACTTTCACTCTTCTGTATCTGATTTGTCACCATCAGATGACAACTATTCCCTAAATTCAATGTAAAATTTCCAAATGAATTTTGAATATAACCAAACAATTAATGAATATAATTAATGTATTAATTTTTTAGTGTATTTTTATAAAATAATGAGTCAAGTTTGTATTAGAAAATTACATATGTCATTTAACTTACATTTATCTCATTTTACATGACTTCTATAGCTATGCAGACGTCAGGTATGAACCATGAAATCACCGATTTCGATATGTGTTGAAGATACATGAGACTTGCAGAGCTTTCACCCGTTGCTAAACATCTTACAGTTGTTGCTAATTGTTCTCCAGGAGACATTGGTTCTCGCCTTTAACATGTTTTGCCTATAATTGAGGCAACTAAACTTAGAAGGTAAGCCAAGTCAGAGAAAGTTATTCGAACAAAGTTTTCTTAACCACTTTGAAAGCATAAGTTAAGTCCATCATTAAGTTATTGTATGCACCTTCACTAACAAGTTTCGCCAAAATAAACTCCTTACCCACCACCAAGGATGCTTGCGCTTCTTAATTTTAGACAGGTAAGAACCATACATTACAATTAATGCAGGAGTGTCCATATTGTACAGAGTCGCACAGCACTGTTGTGCGCAATAGAAACGGTCACGAGCCTTGCAGAATTGTCCCAAACACTGTCCAGGACACACAAGTAACAATGTTATGGACAGGATCCCCAACATTTTTCCCGAAATTTTGTGTGGAAACGAGGTTTTTATAGATGTTACCGGTGATACCTTGCTAAGGAGAGCCCATGTCTCCCAGTTAAAAAAAGCCAAAAAGACTTAAACCATTGGATTAGACACTATTAACTAACAAATGATAAATTTATTCTTGCCATATTGTCTACACGCAATAAATAACAAAGTAATATTTCTAAAGCACCTCGATATATCCATATTTATGGAAACTATCCAAGGTAATTCCTTGTACCAAAATTAAAAATACATCGACGTATGCACACCTCAGACCTACTAGTATACTTTCTGCATTGTCAAAAATGATCGAAAAAGTGGTACACAAGCAAATGACCGAATACTTAGAAAAAAGCCATTTCTTATTCATAAATCAATCAGGTTTTAAATAAGAGCAAATCACTACTACAGCTCTTCAGTGTGTAACAAACGACATTTGCAAAGCCACGAACAGTTCAAAACTAAGTATTTTGTTATTTTTAACATTTTAAAGGCATTTGATATCGTAGATAATTATTTTTTGTCTAACTACAACAAGAATACATGTTCTCGGATAGTGTGGCTCCACAACTATTTACTTGACTGGCAGCAAACGGTAATAGCAGAGCGGTCTCTTCATCCCCGAAACCAGTAACTGCAGAAGTCCCAGAAGGCTCTATACTAGGTAGATCCTCTTATATTTTCACTATCTGTAACCAACTTCAATACCTAAATGTTTTAACTCTCTCTCGTCTCACGTGTGCGCAGACGACACCAACTTTATGTGTCATTTGCACCAGAAGTAGTGAAAGGTATAAATGAAGTAATAAGCTCTTTGTCAGGTGAAACTACCTGAAGATTAATGTTAGCAAATTTGCTTACATGTTGATAGGTAGTAATAGCCCAGTCATTTTAGGTGAACAAAAAAAAGGTTAAACATCAAATTAATTGTAAAGAAATAAGGTAAAGTTTTTTTAGACTTGGAATAACATCCCCAACAACATATCAAGGGAAAGCCACCATCTTGGATTTACTCTCTAAATATATTAACCGATTAACTTAAAATATATATCAAATAGAAAGTTTTTTTTAAACCATAAACGTTATTTTAAGCCATTTAAAAACCTGTTTACCAGTAATAAGCTTGAGAAAGGCATTGTATATATTTGTTGAGGTCTTTTTCTTCAGCATAAACCATGCAGTTTCTTTTTATTTGTTATCGTTCTTAATGGTTTTTTTTCAAATGCTGATTATTGTGAGCTGATTTAATTATCATGGATGAGAATGTAGTTGTGAAATGTGTCCTTTGTGAAAAGAACTTATATGATTAACAAACAGTGACATTACGAAGCAAAGGAAGTGAGGGAATAAACAAAGCAAGTGAATCAAGAGGAAGCGATGTATGAACTCAAGAAGGACAGTCCGTTCATTAGAAATGTAGGAAAAACGGGGCAATCCAAACAACACCGAAGCATTTAAAAGGACAAAACCATCTGATAGTACTAGTAATGAACCTGTGCTTAGATCACAAGTGGAAACATTTAAATTCAATAAGCATTCTTTGTTTTGTGGGCAGGAAGCCAAATTCGGTGGTCGAAAGTGAAGGTGTGATGTTTTCCCAATTCGAACTCATGCATTGCATGCTATCATAATGAATGTATACACCAGTAGGGACGATTAATGGAGTAAACAAGTATTGGGGAGATTTGTATTTGCTGAGGACCTTCCAGCGTAGGTGAAGTTTACCACAATCAATGTAACGTAAACTTCAGAAATGGAAAAGCAATTCCAACAAGTTATGTGCCACAAAATGAAGCAACAAATAAAAAGCTGCAAATGAAAGTTCGACCACAACAGGACGAAAGAACAAATAGTTTTCTAGCTGTCATGTATTACCTCAAAAATAGAGATGAAGACCAAATAACCATATGTGACTTAGTGAAAAGTATGGAAGCAAATCTGGAGTATTCTGGTTCAGAATATCATGCATATTATGAACAGTTTATTAAACACAAAGTTACAGAATTATTAGGTGATATATAATATTTACAAATATGAAAGGACGAATAAATGTTGTAACATTTCGAGCAAGTGCTCCTTTAATTCTTCATCAATATTACAATACTCCAAAAGGAGAGACTGAAGAGGCAGAAAAACAAGGATTAATTGAAACAGTTGCAAAATTGATTAGGAACTATGTGAAATGATTTCAAACCTCTAATGATTATTATCTACTAACTGAAGATATATCTTCTGTAGACAAAGCAATGAATCTGTTCCCAGACAATCTTCAAGTGTTTATGAAGACAGTAGTTGGAGTAAAAAAATAGTAAGAAATTAGCTTTTATAGTTTAAGCGATTATGCAAGCAATAAATCCACGATTCTTTGTAGCACTTCTCCAATTGGAACTGGCAGTGCAAATGCATCACCATTTTGGTTCAAGGTTTTTGATAGATTCTTTACTCCAGAATGGTTTCTGCTCCTCCTATAGCCAAGTAGAGAAGTATGAAAGGAGTGTATCAACAACACCAAACCTTGATACATTGATAGATTCAAATCAATTCGTTCAGTATGTTGCAGACAACATATACTACAGCATTAACACACTTGATGGACATGGCACCTCCCTTGGTATTGGTTCCATAGCAGCAGTAACTCCTGGCAAGATCATATCTAGAGCTGTTCCAAAGAAGGTAATCACAACCCACGATCTTATTACTGCAGGAAGAATAGAAATTATACAGTATCATACATCACTTAAAAGAACTCAAGTTCAAAGGATCCTCTGACTATACAGACTGACACTCTTTGGAAAACAGCACCATTTGTATCATATCCAAGGTCAGGATGGTCTGGTTTCATGCACATGATTCCTAAAGGTCACCAGCACCCAGGATACTCTACTCTTATCTTTCCGAATGACCAAGCAAGTAAGAACAGTTGCGTACCAATCGTAGCATTCGATCAACCGTTGTGGTGCAGGCTTTCAACATTATTGAAAATGAAGCCAAAGGAAGTAATTTAAAAGAAGTCATCCTTTTATTTGGTGGTCTACATACCGAGATGAGCTATCTGGGATGTATAGCTCACCTCATGATAAACTCTGATTTAAAATAAATTTTGGAGCAGATATATAGCAGTAACGCAGTAATGCATATGCTTAGTGGTAAGGCTTTATCAAGAGCAAGAAGAGGACACATGTTGGTAGATACTGCTTTTAACATATTAGCAATAACAGAGTATTTAAAAAATTACCTTTGCCACGTCAATGGATAACTCCTACCAGTCAGGAACAGGATGAGACATATCGGGAGCTGCCACTAGAGAATGATACTGAATCTATCATGGATGGCATGAATGGTCTTATTGTCAGTGCTGCATAAATATACAAGGCATTGTCTGATGAAAGTGTGGATGATCTATGTTTGGATGATGAGTCACGTCTCATATTACTAGACATAAATAGTAAAATAGAATGTATCAAGGACACGTACAAGGTGAAAAGCAGAAATGATGGATTATGGGTACAGTAAATGGCAATGGTCAACATTTTAAAGAATTTCCTTCGGGCACAGCGTACCCCTGGATACTGGAATCTACATTTGTTAGCTCTAGACAATATGCTGCCATAATTTGCAGCAGCAGGGCACAATTTGTACACAAACACAGTGTATGTACATCTACAAAAGATGCAACAGCTTAAGAAATCTCACCCGATCGTGTACAGCAAGTTACAAAAAGGTCTATATATTGTTCGTCGTAGTAACGAGTATTGGGTAGCTCTTTTCAGTGATCTTATCATTGAACAGACACTTATGAGAAGCATCAAATCTACTGGAGTTGGTTAACTAGAGGAAGAGGAATGACAAAAGTACAGCGACAAGTATGGGTTCAATCCATGACTCTATGCAGAGAGGTATACAATGCCATGGAAGAGTTTACTAATGTATAATACAAGTGCACAACACAAAGAATCTTCATACACCAAGCAGACAAGAGACTGTTTAGACACTAGAAAAATCTTGACATTTTTATTGGATCGAAGCCCATTCTTAAATGATGAACCTTTGTGCAGTTTGACATCAGGAGTGGTTGCTCATGGTAATGTCAACGTTGACAAAGCAAAATAAGCTGACGATCTAATTCTCCAGTCCATGTATGATCAGAACTTTTTGAACTATTCATTCAAACGAGATTTACAGGCTGTTACAATGGGATCTAAGAATATTAAAGTAGGTCAAGATGTAATCAAAATTGACCCACAATTGATATTCCAAGTACTTGCTTTTGTTTCTGAACAACAGGAAATAGATTAGAGGGGCATATTCAAGTATGAACTTTGTAGTTATCCAACATATTTATTTGGCGATTCAGTCCTGCCAATAAAAGCAAATAAATCGGCTCTGGCCAATGCCATATGGGCCAAGGTGGAGAAATGTCAGATATCTGTAGCAGTAACACCACTTTCTGATCCACTCTAAGTACTTAATGGAAGTGCTTTACTGCATCGATTTTCATGGTCGGTTGGTATGCAGTTCTCAGACATCTATAATAGCTATACAAACTACGTTTTTACTAAAT
Organism: Timema monikensis; assembly: GCA_902151445.1. Lineage (NCBI taxonomy): Eukaryota > Metazoa > Arthropoda > Insecta > Phasmatodea > Timematidae > Timema > Timema monikensis. The sequence continues at coordinate 39,689 of CABFVZ010004395.1, forward strand.
ATGGTAAGTCGGCTGTGATTGAGTGTGATGGATATTTGGATGGTCCTTCCATTATAAACGCCACTCACATTAGAAGAAGTGAAGGTAAAAGCTCTCCTCACGTTTTATTTTCCATTGACATGAAAGTGACAATGAAGAAGGATATTTTTCTGTTAAACAAAAACGAATAAGCAGCGTTTTTTGATAATTCTTAGTGAAAGCTTTGAAAATGTTGGATGTCAGATAATACATGCACGTGGAGATGCAGACCTTCTGATCACCCAGAAGGCAGTTGGTGCGTCTGAATAAAGAGATGTTGTTGTCATTGCAGACGACACTGATGTTCTGATACTTCTGTGTTTCTATGTTAAAATAGAGAATAAAAAAAGTAGTATCCGAACCAGAACCAAAGCGTGGTGCAACCAACATCCGACAGTGGTACATTCAAATTACAAAGTCGTCATTGGGATTAAATGTCTGTAACGGCTTGCTTTTTATTCACGACATTTTGGGGTGTGACACCACGTAACAGTTGTTTGGATTATCAAAGGTAAAGGTCTAACGAAGATCATGAAAAATACATCATTTATGAAGTATGCTGAAGTATTCAACAATACAAGCAGTCTGAAAGAAGGCATACTTACTGACGGGGAACATGCTATTGGTGGTATGTATGGAGGAAAGACATCTGATACCTTGGATGAGCTACGATACAGGAACAAAGGTGGCTAGCAAAAATATGGTACAAGCTGTTCAAGCCCAGTCACTTCCACGAACTTCAGCTGCTGCTAAATTCCATAACTTACGGGTCTACTATCAAATTCAGGATTGGAAAGGTAATATATATCTTCTACATGAGGATTGGGGTTGGCAATTTCAGGGTGGTCAGCTCCTACCAGTACTCACTGACCTTCAACCAGCACCACCAGTTCTGCTAGATATCATAAGATGTAAATGTAAGACAGATTGTAGTATTTCAAGGTGCTCGTGCAGTAAACATTGTGTGGAATGTTCCTCAGTTTGCAGTGAATGCACGGTATACTCGATCCAAACATACAGATTGATAGTGTGTCGTTATCCAGGGTAAAGCCCTATAATAACATAACAGTAGTACTTGAGTAAAATCTATCCTGGGGAAAACATCTTTCATCTTGTGAAAAAAAGTCATATCATTGTATAAAGCTTATCTACAAATTAAAGCACATTCTACCATATGTGTAACATTGATCCTATCAAATATTAAATAATCCTCAGAATATTTAATTGGCATGAATAAAAAACTTAACAGAACATCCAAAAAATCCAAAACCCTGTCTAAGATTTATTTTTATAAAAAATAAATATATAATTACCTAAACAAATTAGTGTCCAATAAGGAAAACCAACGTCTTTTGAGTTTTAGTTCATGGCTTTATAAAATTATATAAAGAAATGTCCGTCTTATCTCTACTCAGAAGTATCCAAAATAGCTTCCATAGATAAACATAAAACATGAAATAGAGCTTCTTTACAAGCACACAAACATCGAAATAAAAACTATGAAAAATCATTTCCCTTCCAAGCGGCTACGGTTTGGAATGCTATACCTTCAGAATTTAAAGATTTAAAATTTGTTAATATTTTCAGAAAAAGGTGGAAGAATCATTTGCTGCGCAACCAAAATTTTAAAAATTGAGCATCAAATGTTCCTGCAAAACGTTAACTAACAGAAATAGTATGCTATTAGAAATAAGTTTTATCAGTAAGTCTCAATACTTGCACTACTCAACCTCTTCTAATATCTAGCATAATATTAGCATAAGTTATTCTCAAATTGTAATACAAGCCATGAGCTGAATTTATAGACTATAAATAAATAAATGAATTTATATATACACACACATACAACGAACTCTGTAACCCAATTCGGTGGCCGTGTGGTCTAACACACTAATCCCGTGTTGGACTTGACTGCCGAAGACGAGGAGATTAAGGTTCAATCCCGGTCGGGTGCACTGAGGGTAGTTTTTCTTAAACGATTTTCCACTCTCCCTTCATGTAAATGCGGGTGCATTTGCTCCAAATTAATCCTTCCTAATACCTTAGTGTAATTAGTACAACGGCGTATAACCTGAACAGGTAATAAGACGCAGCGCTAAAAAAAAAGCTTCGTGTATGCACATTTTCTTGCCTACCTCTACGGCGTGATTATTTATGTATGTATTTATGTAACTTCTATATTATAAAGTATAAAGATAGTTTAAAAAATCCTTGTGGAACTATAAAGCAATGCCTCTCTTAATAATAATAAGGCATATTTTAAATAGATTGTTTAAAAGCTCAAGTCGAGGAATTTGACGGGTTAAGACCCTTAGACCCGCCTTTCTTACGAGACCTCCCTGGGCCCACCCAACACCCCAAACTTCCTTCCCCCACCCAACACCCCAAACTTCCTTCCCCCACCCGAACGTTCCTGCATCTATAAGAGTGTAGGGTTTATTTCTTATCAGAAAATTACTAGTTTTTAAATTTATATTCTCTTGATATATTTTTGATATTTTATTTTTATTATACGAAAGGTTTTAATACCCATTTGTCTGCCTGCAACTTCCGGTGTGTTTTATAGCGCCTCGTCTTATTTCCCGTTCGGTTATACAATAATTAATACACAGGATGAGGAGAGGGAATTGATACCCGTAGAAAAGAGAAAGTAAAGTAATTGATTTAAATAACAAGCCCACCCTTCTAGGATACAATCTCAGGCCTCTTGGTTCAGTTGTCCTAGCATACCTTACAGCAGTTTCCAAAATCCTAGAACTACCCCTCTTCCCCCTCGCTTTTTGAATAACAGGCAGCTGCGACTTCCCCACGTGTGCATCTTACTACTCGTCCACACTAGCTACCGACATAACCAGGAAGGTAGAATTTAGAACAAATGTGCCCACATTTTGAGAGTGGAAAACCATTTATTAAAAATCCCTTTCACGACACCCGACTGGGATTCGAGTCCCAATTCTTCAATCCAGTGTATTACAAGAGCGACGCCTTGACCGCACGACCACTGACGCGAGGTTCTCCCATGACCCTTGCAGATTGCAACCCTCACGAAAAGACCAAACCAAACGATATTATATTGTTATGTTTTTGAAAGTGAGGACCTTCAAACTCTTGCAAAGGAGCATCCCCCTTCAAGATTGTGAACACGGAGACAAGGTCATACGGTACAAAGCCTGTTTCCCCCATAGAGGTCTCGAAATGTCTGTCTTTGTTCGAACACAAAAACTCGGAGATGCTCTTGTGTTGAGTTCTTTATACAAGTCCCGTGGAGAGGAAATGTGGGGCTCAACTGAACCAGGGAGTGGTAGGGGGCTAAAGGGCGAGGGGAGGGATGGTTTACTTATTCCAGAGCGCTCGGCGAGTCACACGTTTGCTCCCAATGATAAAGCATCGATTTTCCTATCGATACTGTAAACACCGACGAGGAAAACAACATCGTTTACAAAACATTAATGTTTTATAGTCCAAACAATTATGATTAAAAAAAATAATTATGTCATCCACTTCGGCGGCCGCATGGTCTAAGGCGTCACTCTCACAATAGAATTAGACTGGGTAGATTGAGGTTCGAATCCGGTTCGGATGTATTGAGGAAGTATTTTCCCCAAATGGTTTTTCACTATCCATCACCGAAAATGTGGGTACAATTTATCTAAATTCAATCTTACTCGTCCCAACATATTAGGGTATAGCCCGAAAGGGGTGTTGTAAGCGTTGCTAATAACAACAACAAAATAAACGGTACGACACTTTTTCATATTGAGTATTATAGGTTGGAGGAAAATGTTAAAAATAAGTTTTCAGTAAACCACTCTTAAGTGAGTTTTCCTCTTAAAAACAAACACATCATATTGTTAGTCATAATAAACACTCTACTATTATATAAATGTTAAAACCAAATCGTTCAAATATGTTTACCCGCCTCGGTGGCGTAGTTAGCTAACGCGCAAGTTTCGTGTTGAGCTAGACTGCCGAGGACGAAGAGATCCAGAGGTTCGAATCTCGCTCGGGTGAACTGGTAGTTTTCTAAATGGTTTTACACTCTCCCTCCACGCAAATTCGAGTTCACTTCCTCTAAATTTAACCTTCACAATTCTTAACCCATTATAGTAAATAGTACTTAAGCATATAGCCCAAACGGGTAGTAAGACACGGTGCTAAGTATTAAGTATTATTAAAATATGTTTAATACGTTTCAAATTTTCAAAAATCATTTATTTATAAACAACTCTAAAATAATAATAATAATAATAATAATAATAATAATTATTATTATTATTATTATTATTATTGGTGTTTATAGGGCCGTCGACACAATAAGGTCATTGGGGCCTTAAAAATTATAAAGATATATAGTAAAATCCCCATTGGGAAGAGTCCAGATAAATAGTTCACCTGTTAGAATAAGCAAGAAGATCAAAAAAATTTAAAAAATCTAAAATGCTAAAAATCTGTATTGAAAAATCTCAATTTGAGACAATCCATGGGCGTGTTCAAATGGGCTATTAAAATTATATGATTGATACACCTGCTAAAAAAAACCACAGGTGTAGCATTCCATTAAAAAGACCAAACAAACATGTTAAAGTAAAATAAAATTGTTAAAACGACAAAACATACATATTAAAGTATATTCAAATGTAAAAAAGGTCTCAATATGAGATTACATTCAGATGAGTCAATTTACTAAAGTGACTCAAAGGCGCCAAAAAAAATTGCCCTGGCGTATAAAATGGAGTAAACAAATAACTCCTGTACTGTCGCGTAATAAAACACGAATGTCACCTTTAAAATCAAAAGTCAGGTGAATAGAGGCATACTTGCGACACTCCACCAGAATGTGGTGCACACTAAGGGGAGCATCGTAAACATCACACACTGGGTGGGTCCCCTCTCAATAAAAACCCATGGGTCAATGATGTGTGTCCGACGCTGAGTCTTGTCACGATGACCTCCTCTCTTCTAGACTTTCGTCCCTGATGGAACAAGAAAAGTGTTCTTAGTTATAATGAAAATCTATTCCCAGATAACCATTTTAAATATTTCAAATATTCTAAAATTTGTAGGAAGTAAACTACCCATGAATGTACATTGATAATGTAAAATAGTATCCTGGTAGCAATTTTGAACAAAATCGTTAAAGCTAATTAAAAATAAAACTATAATTTTATAAAAAAATCAATCATAACTTCATCAGTAAGCTACTGTAAAATGAATTCTTTTTATAAAAATAAATATATAACTATAGTGTCAAATCTTAAAAGATACCCATTTTGAACCAAATCGCTAAAGATATCTTTTTCTATATTCAAATTATAAAAAAAAAATCATAAGTAAACTACCCTTAAACGAATTACCCACCCAAAAACAAAAAACAGTGTAGAATATTCTATAAACACCATTACTAATAATAGTAATAATAATAACAATAATAATAATATATAAGTTTTCCCCGATGAGTTTTTGAAATTATATATTCAACCCTAAAAGGAAGCGTAGTTTACTGAAGGACAAAAGGAGACAAAAATCGATATTCTCAAAATCCGCTGACAAATTTTATTGAGTTTTGTATCCAGGACGTTTTGAACATTATAAACATTTTCATTTTTCCATGAAAATTACTTTTATGTTACTTTACATAAGCGTAAATATAAAATGTTGGTATATCTATGCAACTATTTGAGATATAAGATAGCTTGTCTTGGTAAAGTTGTAGTACTACACTAGGATAGGTGAAAGTTCACATAGGGAAAATTTTTAAACGGCTGCCGAACGTTGGCTGGACTGGCCAACCAACTTGTCACTCACGGTAGTTTCCTACAATCCATTGATGAGTGAGACAGTGTTGTGAGTTGATCTGTGTCAGTTTTTGCTCTTTCTATTCTGAGTGGTGTTGGGTGAAAATACACCCGTACTAGTTATAGTGATAGTTTTTTAACTATTTTTAAGTATATTAAAAAATATATATGTTTAAATAGTGTATGTATTTTACTTATTTCATTAGTTTTGAGTGAAATTCTACTTTCATTTCTTAGTTTAGTCTTTTATTTCATATGAAAAGTAGAAATAATGTATTCAAAACTTTAGTCAGGCTGAAATTTTGAGTACATTGTTCGAAGAGGAGCTAAATATAGAGAATGAGAACTCAAATGAAGCAGAGCCCTCATAATTTATAGAGGAAGATGTCGTAGAGAATGAACAAGATGGCTTGGATTGTGATGATTCAGCCAATGATAGGGATTCTATTCCTGCCAAATAATCGTCATCGTCATCGTCTGATAAAGAAACTGAGCCTGCCACAAAGAAAAAGAAAGCTGTAAGGTTTATTATACCAGATGAAATAGCTTCTTCATCCACAGCGACCACCATATCTGCCCCAGCTGTTTCAGTACCAATGAAGAAAAAAGGTAAGCCGAAAGAACTGGGTAGAGCCCTACAAATTGTTCCATGGGAACCTAAGCTTGATAATTCAAGCATCCTACAATTGAAAAATAAAACAATCAAAGGAAAACGAGTCAACTCTTGGACAATCACAGAGACAGTAAAAAAAAAGGACGAGTGCCACAAAGAAGCACAATAAAAAGTCCCAGGTCCACTTGGTGAATCATGAATGTGTGCCAGCTAAATAGCAAGTGGGTCCCTAATTTTCTATTACCAAATGCTGGAGAAGATTGTGATGTACACGAACCTGGAGATGGCTACACAAAGAGTTAATTACAAAAGGGGCCCTGGTTGGATTGGTAATGTATACCTGCTTGAAATAAAAGCTTTCAATGGGATTTTGTATATATGTGCCGCAAACATGACAATCACACATCAGCAAAGTTTATGTGGGGAAGTTTGGGTAGTCAAATATATTATTCTATCATGCCTCTTGAACATTTCATGTTCATTACGAGCGGTATTCGTTTAGATGACAAAGAAACGATACCAAAACGTCAAGTTGCCAATCCATTCACTTATATCCGATGGTTATGGGATAAATTCATAGCATCCTGCACTAAACACAACCAGCCATCTGTTGAAGTCACCATTGATGAGCAGTTGTTAGGTTTCAGAGGGCACTGTAAATTTCGTGTGTATATCCCGAACAAGCCAGATAAGTATGAGATCAAACTTGTACTTATGTGTGATGAGAACTCTTTTTGTTTAGTATATGGAATACCATACGTTGGAAAGGAAACACCAAATGGTGACCGCCACTCGCCGTTTATTTTGTTGAAGAACTCACAAAACCAATTCATGGGTCAAATTCCAATGTTACGACCGACAACTAGTTTACCAGTCTTCCACTGATGACAAGCATGCTGAAAAACTACAAACTTACAATTGTGGGGACAGTCAGGAAGAATAAATCAGAGGTGCCTCAAGAATTATTAGTGACAAAACATCGTGACATAGAGACATCAATATTCGTTTATGATCCACATAATCAATAACAACTGGGTTCCTATTGCGCAAAGAAAGGTAAAGTGGTATTAGTAGCATCTTCTATGCATGATTCAATGTCAGTGTCTGACAGTTCAAAGAAGTCACATATCATTGAATACTACAACCGGGCCAAAGGAGTTGATGTGTTTGAAAAACTCTGTTTTTCTGCTAAGAATACGTTTTACAAAGAGATGGCCTTTGCCAATTTTTTTATGGTATGCTCAATGCTTCAGAGATTAATTCTTTAACTATACTTGGGTTCAACAAAACAGCTCGTGGTCTTCAGAACACACAACGTCAGCAGTTTGTGTACATCCTGGCAGCAAAGTCACACATTATGAAACGTTTGGAAATTAGAAACCTGTCTTTCACTATTCGCTTAAAAATCCAGGATATACTCAAGGTAAGTTTCACTCTCTTTTGTTGTATATAACAATCTTGAGGACTTATAATTTAGCATATTACTACTACAAGTCTATAAAAACTGTTTACAATTTGGTAAATCACTTGCAGCTTTCCAATAAATTACTTCAGTTTGGTAACGAACATATTTTAATTATCTGATGTAGGTAAAAGATGTCATTGGAACTCCGGCAGATGAGCTGCTCGAGCCAGTCCATCTAGGCAAGGTTGGTGTCTTGTGTGTCCTTCAAAGCAGGACAAGAAGTATGTGGTTAGATGTGCTAAGTGTCAGTCATTTGTCTGTGGAGAACACAAACAAACTGTTTGCACAAGATGCAAATAAAATGATTGTGATATGGAACTGCGAAAAGCACCCTCAAACATGTTTTTAGTTTATTTTAATAAAAATAAAAATAATAATTATTATTATGTTTCATTTTAAAAACTTAATTCAAATACTCTAAAGAATACATTAAAAACATATTTTTTTAAATTGTATAGAAAAAACAGAATTTTTTGTCAAATGTATGGCAAAAAAACACATAAAAATGATTTTTTTTAAAATCTTAATAATTTTGAAATTTTAAAGTTATTTTTAAACTTAAACACTTGTACAGGTTGTTCTCCCATCCTATAAACGTCCTTAATTTAAGGAAAAGGAGGGGGTGGGGGATATATATATAAACAAGATAAAATAAAAAATAAAATTTTGGGGGAAAATTCTCCCATACTAGTATTAGAAGGTAAAAATATCCTAGTGTTCTAGGGTTAAAAATAATCATCCTTCCGGAACTCAAGGTTTTTCCCCGGATACATGACGAAATCCATGAATCACTGTACTCAAAGAAACAAATGGTACGGAACTAATTTTTATCTGGTTATTTGTACACTAATTTAAACGAAAACGTATCAAACAATGAGTTATTCAAAATAAGTAATTTTATAATATTTTATTAAAGTTTTAAGAAATTATCTTTTACAATTAGGTAAGCTTTTGTTTCAATAAATCAAAATTTATGTATATGGTTTTAACGGATATTAAGTGTTCTTTTACTGCACAACATAATTTATGTGGCAGTCATCGTGTTAGTCAGAAAGTCAAATTTGTATATTCTTTTAAATTTCCATATAAAACTACATGTTGAAATCCTTTCAAAACTGTCATATTTAATTCCCACCATATGGCAATACTATCATAACCTATATTTTATAATCTTATCAATCTACTTCATTTTTTTAATGAGAGTTTTATAAACTTAGAGTTATCTTATCTAAATTGTTATCTTTCCTTTAACTCAAATTCACTTGTGTTATTGATAGACAAGTCACTCGTCAATAAGTACACTTCATTAATAAACAAGACTTTGACTGTGTTAAAGAGCCTAACATATTAGCTAATATTTGCATGTTTATTAGATAAATTCTAGTGTGTTTAAAAATATAGACATTTGTAAAGAGCTACATTCTTATTATGGCTCAAATTCATTTACGATCTTGCACGTAGAAACATTTCCTACATGATTTCAACTGAACAAAATGACTTCGATTGTGCTCCAGATAAACGATGTATATACTAGTAATTCCATTCTTTTAACATAATCTACTACCCACTTCGGTGGCGTGGTTAGCTAACGAGCTAGCTTCATGTTGAGCTAGAGTGCCTTGGACGGGGAGATTGAGGTTCAAATCTCGGTCGGATGAACTGGGGGTGGTTTTTCCTAAATGATTTTCCACTATCCCTCCAAGCAAATGCGAGTTTACTTCCTCTAAATTCAACCTTCTCAATTTCTAACCCATTAGCGTAATTAGTACTTAGACGTATAGCCCGAACGGGTAATAAGACGCGGTGTTAAATAAAAAAAAACATGAGCTGCTATAGAACGTTATTATATTTCTCAAAAAGTGCACACCCAAATCATTACATATACAGTACTATGAAGCCTAAGAAGCCGAAGTAATATTAAATGACAGAATGTACAAAACATTATTTGTATTATGAAAAGTATATTAATTCTTCAGGTTGTAACATGACCTCAAGCTGTCTTTAGAACAGAAGCAGGGGGTGTTAACGGTGATGGACATTTCCATACTTTTATAAATGACATAAACATCTCTGCCAAAAGTTTGAACTACTAACTAGTAAATAGGATATACAGGATGCCAAGATTCATCTTTATACCATTGTATGAAATATATTTTATAGCTTCGCTCTTTCTCTCTCAATCTCTATATAAATACACCGGGTGTTCATTTGAAAACTTTCCATCACGGCATCTAAAAACAACGCACTGCAGAAAAAAATATTTTAAACAAAAGCTCTTTGGTTTTGAAGGGGAAGTAAGATGGTAAGGCTGGTATGACCTTGGGTGTCGTTGCTAAGGTGAAGTTAAGTTAACTTTGATTTTTTTAAAGATTCGGATGGACACCTACTATATAAGAACGATAAAGTTGTGCCGGCTATTGCTTAAAAAATATGCATAGTAACAACATGCTGTTTTTTGCATTGCATTAAACTTGTAAATTTAAAATGAACTATATTAATAAAAAAGTTACAAGTTAATATTTACTTTTTTACAATAAG